>CM076584.1:516803861-516979953 GCA_034641835.2 Pinus albicaulis | reverse complement strand
TACCAATTTGATGGGTACCCAGCCCACAACCAGTTCAGTGCAATAACAAAAAATAAAATCGAATGTGCGTGTCAATTTCTATGGTATTAGCGTGGCTTGTTATTGAATCCGTGGATTGTTACAGGCACGTTGACGGTACATAATCAATAATAATCTTCGATATGTAACCCATAGATTTGTTATAACGCTTGATGATTCGCAATTAATTCCACCGTAATTAGCCTACCCAATCGCTGTGTCACTCGATTTTCTCGCCATTCTCGCCTGTTGTTTCCCAAAGATCGCTCACTTTGGCGGTCATTTGCATTCTCGGGTCGCGTGATTTTGCATGAGGGTTTCCACTCTGTGGTGATCCTTCCAGAACTTTTCCTAAGTTTTGGTTTCGTTGTGTCCTGCCTTCAACGAAGAATTGGTATTTCGGTGATATTAACGTTAAATTGTTCATCTTTCGACAGTGTCCTATGTGCTGGCCGTAGTTGTTTGTTCTTTTAAACCACCCATTTCATTATTTGTGTTCTTCTGTGCTTTTCCTCCGTCACTAGTAATTTCGTTTTTCAACTGTGTACAGGTGGTTTTAACTTGTGATACCTCACTGGTTAGTTCAGCTTCGTCCGACGCTCGAATTGGTAAGTCATTCCTCCATGATTCAGTTTCTCGGGTTTTTACTTCTCACTCTGACCTTTGAGCTCCTCATGAGCAGGTCTAGTCGACTTTCTTAGTAGTAGTCCGGTTCAGCTAAGAATCGACGTGTTCTGTCTCCCTGCAAGGTAGTAATGTAGAACCCCTTTCTCATTCTTCAATTACCATGAATTTGCCATATGGAATTCTGGGTTGACGTAGTTTTCTTTTCTGTGCAGGTAACTCGACTTTCTTCGCGATCCAGTCCTCGGTCTGGGGTTGCCTTCGTTCTTCGATTTCCAACGGGTAGAATCAATCCACGTTTCGGCCTTTCCTTTTATGTTGTAGTTTGTTTAGGTTACACAGGCAATTTCGCTCCAATACTTCTGAGAATCTTGGCTGTAGCAAACTGGAGTTTAATATGTATTTCTTTGCTATGCTTTCCCTTTGTTTTCAGACCGGTTGCTCTGAATTAAATTGTATACAGGTTCTTTTTCCTGGGTTTCGAAGAAACCCTGCCTGTAACTTAATAGTTTTTTATAACTTCAATATTCTGTAATCTTAAGTGGCTTCGTTAAACCTCTAACCCGGCACTCTTGTTTTAATATTTGTTTTTTTTTTGTAATGTAACCAAGAAGGCCACATGACTAGACTCTTATTTTATGGGTTAATCTATCTGGAAAGAAACTTATATCATCGTTATTAGTTTGCTCAGAAATAGCCAGTTGCAATGATTGTTACCCCGTAGATTAGATTTTCTCCATGAATTCTAATTACTATTCCATTCTCGTTTCCCACGTCTACTTGTCGTGATGTTTTGTCGATCCTTCATCAATCAACACCCTATCTTGCAAGAACAACTGTAATTGTTGCTTTCCTACACTACCATATGGGGGCCTTCTTTGCATGAGGGAAAAAAGAAGAAGATTACAAATGATCACATCGTAAATCCATATTAATAAATTGTCAGTGCAATTCATACTATTCTGTAAGCAAGTTTTGATGCTCAAAAACAAACACAGATGGCTTGCGGAACAAATATTCTACTTTGTTTTTATTTCTCTTCCTTCCTTGACAATTTCCAGAACCCCCCGTAAAATACAACTCTTTTCTTTTTGTATCTCCGTGGAGGACAAAGTAGTTACCAGTTGGTAATTGTTATACTGTCAATTACACTTTAACCATTATTTTCCATTCTTCTTTTATCAACTAACGAAATTAAGGTAGCCAAATAACCCTCCTACCGATTCTTAACAAGAATTTTAAAAAAAAAAGTCAGTTATCCTACTTAAAAAAAAAAACTCTCTACTTGTAAACAGTCATCTAAAAACAATTTAAACATTTGCAGGTTCAAAGACCTGTCAACGTGTCACATCACCAAGAGACAAAACCTGCTGTTGTTTTGTCTACCCTAAGTCGGATGCTCCTGCATCAGGCTCCCGGGGTAACAAAAAGTCATGACTCTGTTCCATGAGATCATCCATCAAATAGCCAGCTTTCTGGATCTGTGTTGCGTCAAGCCAGGAACTGTCCTCAAGGGGACGGTTCTTCCACTTGACCAAGTACTGTAAGTATTCTTTCCTGCGCGTTCACTTGGCTACTTGTGTGTCGAGGATAGCTTCGATCTCAAGGGGCTGTGCTGCAGGCATCTGCCTCAACCAAGAGTCCTTGCCAACTTGGGTGTCCCGTTCTGGCCTTGCTGCTCTATCGTCCTCAGGACTGGCAGTGTAAGGAAACAGATCTGCCACGTTAAAAATGGGTGAAATGCCTATTCCTGGTGGCAACTGTATTTCGTAGGCATTGGCAGAAAACTTGCGAAGAATTTTACAGGGACCAATCTTTTTAAACTTCAATTTATTATATTCCCCTTTTGGGAAACATTCCTTGCGCAAGTGAGCAAGTACCTCATCCCCAACATTGAATTGTACTTCCCGCCTTTTTAAGTCTGCTTGCTGTTTGTATCTTTGACTGTTATCCTGTAACTTCGACTTCACCTGCTCATGTAGATCACTCATCGCTTGAGCGAAATATTCTCCATCTGCGCTTCTTTTTTCGAGTTTCCCCAAATCCCGCAGCTCATGCACTCCGCGAGGATGCATGCCATATAGAATCTGAAAAGGACTGTAGCCTGTGCTGTGATTTAGTGAATCATTGTATGCAAATTCCGCTTGAGCAAGTACGCGATCCCACATTCGCGAATTTTCTCCTATCAAACTTCCTAGCAGGTTTCCCAAGCTCCTGTTCACCACCTCCGTTTGCCCATCGGTCTGTGGGTGATAAGCGGAGCTAAAATTCAGCTGGGTGTCCAAATTTTTCCACAGGGTACGCAAACAGTGTCCTATAAACCGCACATCCCTATCAGAAATAATGGACCTCGGCAAGCCATGCAGTCTAACAATCTCCGTAAAAAACAAGTGGGCTACGTGAGTAGCATCACTAGTTTTTCGACAAGGTATGAAATGCGCCATCTTCGAAAACCTATCCACCACCACCATTACTGAATCAAACCCCCGTTGTGTCCTGGGCAGACCCAAGACAAAGTCCAAACTGACTGAGTCCCACGGCCTACTCAGAATGGGTAGTGGCATATAAAGCCCGGCATTTTGACTGCCGCCTTTCGCTCACTGACACATTTTACACCTGCTTACATACTTCTGCACATCCCGTCGCAACTTTGGCCAGTAATAAAAACGTTCTATCTGGGATAATGTTTTGTCTATGCCGAAATGTCCGGCTAGACCTCCACTGTGCTTTTCCCGAATAATGTTCTCCCGCATTGAACAATCGGGAATGCACAACTGGCCTCCCCTAAATAACAATCCCTCTTGTAGATTATAGTCCAGCCATGGACTATTGTTTTGCAGCAAAGGGTTTTGACACGCCTCATGGGCCTCCTTAAAATCTGTATCTGTCTGATATAAATCCTTCAAATGCTCAAAACCCAACACCTGCACCATACTCTCCTGCAAGAGCAAAGCTCTTCTACTCAATGCATCCGCCACCTTGTTGGACTGCCCGCTAATATGCTTCAATACAAATGTAAAGCTCTGCAGATATTCCACCCACTCTGCATGCTTATGATTCAACTTATGTTGCTGCATAACATACTGTAAGGTAGAATTATCAGAAAATAAAACTAACTCATTACCTAGTAAATAGTGCCTCCAGTGCTTCAAAGCTTGAACGACCGCATAAAATTCCTTGTCATAAGATGAATACTTTTGCCTACTTTCGTTCAGTTTCTCACTGAAATAAGCGACCGGTCTGTCCTCTTGGCTAAGTACTACCCCAATGGCTGTACCGTTGGCATCACAACGAACCTGAAAAAGTTCGTTGAAATCTGGAAATCTCAAGATCGGTCTCTTAGTGATCTTCTTCTTTAAAGTCTAAAAATTGTTCTCTGTTGCTTCAGTCCAGCAAAAAGGCTGATTTGCCTTCCTGATTGTGTCCAACATGGGTGCGTAGATCCCATTAAAATCCCTAATAAATTTCCTGTAGAAGCTTGCTAATCCATGAAAGCTTCGAACCTCGAACAAATTCTTTGGGGATGGCCAGTTTACTATAGCTGCAATTTTCTGTGGATCCATATTTAACTCATTCTCTGCAATCACAAAACCCAGATAAAATAATTCCCATTGAAAAAAATTACACTTTTTCAAATTTATCAGCAGCTTGTTCTGCTGCAATCTTCTCAATACACTTCGAACATATCGGAAGTGTTCCTCCTTCGTTTTGCTAAAAATCAAAATGTCATCCAAATAAACAATCACAAATTTCCCAATGAACTCTTTCAGCACTTTGTTCATTAGGCGCATGAACGTACTAGGGGCGTTACTTAAACCAAATGGCATCACCAGCCATTCGTACAGCCCTTCATTCGTCTTGAAGGTTGTCTTCCATTCATCTCCTTCCTGAATTTGGATCTGGTGGTATCCACTCTTCAAGTCAATCTTCGAAAAATATGCTGCCCCACTGAAACAGTCCATCATATCATCCATTCGTGGTAGTGGAAACCTGTACCTAATCGTAATCTTGTTAATAGCTCTTGAGTCTGTGCACATTCGCCATTCGCCACCTTTTTTTGGAGCTAAAACTGTCGAAACTGCACAGGGACTCATACTCTCTCTAATCAGCCCTTTATCAAGAAATTCCTGCACCTGTTTCCAAATTTCTTCATTATCTTTCGGACTCATACGATAAGCTGCCTTATTTTGTAAGCTAGCTCCTGGTATAAAATCAATACAGTGGCTGATGCTTCTCTTAGGTGGCAATTCGTCAGGTAAGTCATCTACTATGATATCGCCAAAGTCCTGCAGCATGTATTGGATCTCTTCTGGCAGATCTGTGATCTTTGTGTGCAATACCACTGTCTTTGGTCTCCTCACAATAGAAAAATTAACATCATCATCTTCAACATGTTTTAAAAATTATTTTCCACCCACAAGTAGTGCCTTTACTCCACTAGCTTCTGCTGGATTTTCTTCCTTGATGGGCACAAGCGTGTGCTTTACCCCATCATTGACAAACTTGTAACAGTTTGTCTTTCCGTCATGAACTACTTTCTTGTCATACTGCCAGGGTCTCCCTAACAGTATATGACAGACATCCATTGGCATAACGTCACAGATAATTTTATCCTTGTATCTGCCTATCTGAAATTCGACTTCACACTGTTCGTCCACTAACAGTTGATGCCCCTTTTGTAGCCACAACACTTTGTAGGGGGTGGGGTGCTTCAGCATTTTCAGCTCCAATTTCTCCACCATTTTCGTGGCCACCAAATTATCGGTACTCCCACTGTCAATTATCAGTTTGCAGCACTTACCCTGTGATTTGCAAAGTGTCTAGAACAAGGCCTTTCTTTGATCTGGTTCCACAATTTCTTTCGCTGTTTTTATCAGCACCTTGTTTAGCACCAAGGCTTCCCCTGTCTCAGGTGCATTTTCCACTTCCTGAGGCTATGCTTCCGCTTCCTCAGTTTGGGAAACATAAGCTCCTCTCCCACCTGCTGGCTCTCCTTCAGGACATTCATACAACTTGTGCCCCCACTTGTGGCACCTATAGCACTGGACAGCTCCTCTGCCCTGACCATTACCTCTCCCTCGTTGGTATGGACGTCCCCCTCTAGTGCTGTTGTCCTTTTCTATTGTTCCTATAGATTTGGAACTGCTGCCTTCCTCATTGGAACCTGTACCTCTACCTCTGTCGAAAGCCTTCCCCTTTCCTCCGCCAGATCCGCCTCCTCTTCTGGCATTCTGCTTCCTGGTTATTTTCTCTTCCGCTTTCAAGGCATACTGATATGCCTCATCTAGATTTTTGGGTGAGAGAATGCTGATTTCATCCATTATCTCCCCTCTCAATCCATTTACGAATCTCGCTATTTTTACGAGGGCGTCCTCTATATATCCTGCCCTCAAGTTCAACTTGTAAAATTCTTCTGTATACTCCTTGACTGTTAACCCCCTTTGCCTCAAGCTCTGTACTTTCCTGTACAGCATAATCTGATAATATTGAGGTAGAAACTTTTCTTTTAGCTTGGCCTCCATTCTGGCCCACTTCTTTATAGGCTGTTTATTTAGCCTTTTCCTTTCTGCCTGAACACTGTCCCACCACAAGGACGCATGTCCTTTCAACTTGGTGGCAGTGAACTTCACCCTCTTGTCTTCACTTATCTCTTCAAAATCAAAATATTTGTTCACTTCACTAAGCCAATCCAGCAACACATCTGCTGACAAAATCCCGTCATAAGTAGAAAGTTCATTTTTTGGCTTATGACTAGATAACAAAACTGACCTCAATAATCTGAGTTCAGGTGCCTCCCCTTCAAAACCATCTGCCGGTTGTGCAACCTCTTCGTCACTGTCATCCCCTCCTGCAGGGTCTCTCCTCCTTCCAGCCTCTACTGCTGCTAATCGCTCATTCAAAATTCGAATCTCCTCTCTCAGTCCCTCTTCTGCTACTCTGCAAATTGCTCTCCCTCTTCCTCGTCCTCGTCTACCAACCTTCATATTCGCCTAACCACAACCTACTGCTCTGATATCACTTTGATGGGTACTCCAGCCCACAACCCAAGTCAACTGCTGTGAAAAATAAAATCTGAATGTGTAAGTGTCAATTTCGTGATATTACGTGGCTTATTATTGAATCTGTGGATTGTTACACGTCGGAATATGGTTATTATAATCAATAATAATCCTCGGGCTTACAACCTCCGTAGGATTTGTTACAATGCCTTTGATGATTCTCAATTAATTCCACCGTAATTGCTTCAATCCGATCGTTGTGTCACTCGGTTTTCTCTCCCTGTTGCTCGGTATCAGTTCACTTTGGCGGTCATTTGCTTTCTACTCCGTGACTCTGCGTGAGGGTTTAACCTCTGTGATCCTTCTGAGAACTTTGCCTGTAAGTTCCGGTTTTCAATGTGTCTGGTCTTCAACGGCGAACTGGTATCGGTGATATTAACATTAAACTGTTCAGCTTTCTCGATAGGGTCGATATCTTTACACTGTAGTAGTTTGTTCTTTTTAAACCACTATTTTCACTATTTGTGTTCTTCTGTGCTTTTCCTCCGTCACTAGTAATTTTCGGTTTTCAACTGTGTACAGGTGGTTTTAACTTGTGATACTTCACTGGTTAGTTCAGCTTCGCCCGACGCTCGAATTGGTAAGTCATTCCTCCATGATTCAGTTTCTCGGGGTTTTCCTTCTCACTCTGACCTTTGAGCTCCTAGTGAGCAGGTCTGGTTGATTTTCTTAGTAGCAGTCCGGTTCAGCGAAGAATCGACGTGTTCTGTCTCCCCACAAGGTAGTAATGTAGAACCCCTTTCTCATTCTTCAATTACCATGAATCTGCCATATGGAATTCTGGGTTGACGTAGTTTTCTTTTCAGTGCAGGTAACTCGGCTTTCTTTGCGATCTAGTCCTCGGTCTGGGGTTGCCTTCGTTCTTCAATTTCCAACGGGTAGAATCAATCCACGTTTCGGCCTTTCCTTTTATGCTGTAGTTTGTTTAGGTTACACAGGAAATTTCGCTCCAATACTTCTCAGAATCTTGGCTGTAGAAAACTGGAGTTTACTATGTATTTCTCTGTTATGCTTTCCCTTTGTTTTCAGACCGGTTGCTCTGAATGAAATTGTATACAGGTTCTTTTTCATGGGTTTCGAAGAAACCCTGCCTGTAACTTAATAGTTGTTTAGAACTTCGACGTTTGTAATCTTAAGGGTTTTGGTTAAAACCCTAACTGCAATTCTTGTTTCGAATATTTGTTTTTTTTTTGTAATGTAACCAAGAAGGTCGTTAAGGAATGGACTCTTATTTGATTGGTTAATCTATTCAGAAAGAAACTTCTATCATCGTTTATCAGTTTTCTTAGAAAGAAATAGTGTAATGATTGTTACCTGTAGATTAGATTTTATCCATGCATTTAATTACTATTCGCCTCCTGTTTCCACGTCTACTTGTTCGTGATGTTTTGTCGATTCTTCATCAATCTGTAACACCTTTGTCTTGCAAGAGCAACTCGTAATTGTTGCTTTTATGCACAACCGTGGCAGTTGTATTTTGCATGAGGGAAAAAAAAAGAGATTACAAATGATTGTTACTGTAGGTCCATATTAATAAATTGTCAGTACAATTCATACTATTCTGTAAGCAAGTTTTGATGCTCAAAAACAAACACAGGTGGCTTGCGGAATAAATATTCTACTTGTTTTATTTCTCTATCTTTTCTTGACAATTTGCAGAACCCCCGTAAAATACAACTCTTTCCTTTTTGTATCTCCGTGGAGGACAAATTAGTTACTAGTTGGTAACTGCTATATTGTCAGTTACACTTTAACCATTATTTTCCATTTTTCTTTTGTCAACTAACGAAATTAAAGTAGCCAAATAACCCTCCTACCGATTCTTAACAAGAATTAAAAAAAAGTCAGTTATCCTACTTAGAAAAACTCTCTACCTGTAAACAGTCATCTAAAAACAATTTAAACATTTGCAGGTTCAAAGACCTGTCAACGTGTCACATCACCAAGAGACAAAACCTGCTGTTGTTTTGTCTACCCTAAGTCGGATGCTCCTACGTGTCACGTCACCAAGAGACAAAACCTGCTGCTGTTTTTTCTACCCTGAGTTGGATGCTCCTGCATCATTTATTAAAAAATTATTATCATATTTTAAAACATTTCTTTTTCATCCTCAAATCAATATTTTAAATTACAACCTTTCATATATATTTTTTAATTTTTTTAAATATATAAATATATTAAAATTAATTGAAATATATTTTTCATTAAATTGATATTGTCCACTTTTATCTCTTTTACCACTTTTATCTCTTTTAGAAATGGATAGTCACTCACATGTCCATATATTCCACCGAAGTTCTCCTAGAGACATTGAGAGATATGACAACATTTTTTGAGAGATATGCCAACATTTTTTTTTTTTTAGACATTGAGAGTTATGACAATATTTTTTCGAGTTCGATTTAAGTATTATTTATGACAACATTTTTTTGAGAGAGATGACAACATTTTTTTTTTTTAAGAGACATTGAGAGTTATGACAACATTTTTTCGAGTTCGATTTAAGTATTATTTAGTAATATTATTTTATTTATTTTTTTAATTATATAAAATAAAATTAAGTATTTTAATTATTTATATTTAAATATTATTAGTATAAATAATTAAAATGAATGAAAAAAATGAAATAAGTTACATTTTTTTGATAAATCTGAGTTGTTTTTAGTGTGACTTGTTGGAGTTTTTTTGAGATGAAATCTTGATTTGTGTTATCCAAAATGGTTTTTTGATTGTATATATGGATTCATCACCCTTAAAAATCCTTAGGGAACTTCGATTGTGCATGGGTTACACCTCAAACTTGTGATTTCAAAAGAAATTTGATAGGAAAATCCACCTGAATTTTTGGAGACTTTTCTGGTGGATTTTTCGGATCAAATTTCTTTAAAATCTGGCAGAAATTCATGAAATAACAAGTTTGATGTGTAACCCTTGCACAATCCAAGTGCCCTAGGGATTTTTAAGGGTGATGCGTCCATATATACAATCAAAAAACTATTTTCGATAACACAAATCAAGATTTCACCTCAAAGTTTTCTATCAGAAAACTCCAAAAAGTCCCACTAAAAACAACTCCGTGTAATAATAGCAATGATTTTTTTTTTATGAAATTACTGTTATATTATTTAATGAGTGCATTAGATTTATAACTATTTGTCTTTAGTATGACTTTTCAAGGGTGATCGAATCCATATATATAATCAAAAACTATTTTGAGTGATGAATCCATATATACAATAAAAAAATTTTTGAATAACCCAAATCAAAATTTATCTCAAAATTTTCTGAAAAATTCAAACACCAAATACTCCCAAAAATCACACTAAAAACAACTGTTATTACACCAAATAAACTAAATTTTTAGAAAAAAAATATTCAATATAATAATGTGGAAAACTCATACGATGTATAATTTTCTATAGGCGTTCGAGTGGACACCAGTAACATAAATCGATAATGTTTTGATATTTTCCTTGCCCGTCTCTCATGTGTATGCCATTGCATCCATTGTGACCTAAGATTACCATACTTTGCTCTCCAGCGGAGTTGATCTCAATAAAAGGTTAGAATTCTGAGCAGTTATTCTTTACCACCTTTAATGTTCATCCAAAATATTAAAAAACCAAAATTAATTTCTATACATCATGATCTTTTAATTCACCACTGGAAAGCCCACCATCACATCCTTACTAATCCCAGTTAGACCATCATGAAGCTGAATGCTCAAGTACGTTTCGTATTTGAGTTTGTCATTGATATTATTATAATTTCTGTAATAAAAAATATTATACTTAAATTAAATTTTAAAAATATTATACTTCAATTAATTTAGAAATTTAGTCTCAATATCATTTGACATCTAGCTTATTACATATTTTATTTCAGGATTTTAATTAGCTTTTCGATTTTCCCTCATATTTAAAGATTTTACTTAATTTAAACTTATTCCTTAAATTATTTATTAATTTAATTTTACTTATTAATTAATTCAAATATTTTTTTAAATATATATATATTATAGATTTTAAACTTTATATGAAATTAATATTATAATATTTTATAAATTTTGAACGGTAAAATATAAAATTTATGTTAAATGTGAAAAAATTTACATATTTCTTTTATTTATTTTTAATATTTATTTCTTTTAGTAAAACCATAAATACCATTTAAAATTAATTAGATTATTGAGAAAATTTTAGGTTACTAAGCTAGTGTTTAGATTCATATGGATATTTTAATTAAGATCAACATAAATTCATTTTAACTATTTATGAAGAGGGATTGAATCTCTCAAGATGTAAATCTTTCTTTGAGCGTAAAACTTGAAGAAAAATTTGTATCTCCAAAGATTTGACTCCTGTGAACTCTTGGTTGTTAAAACATATCTGTTTGGTTCTAAGCAAAAGAATAAAAACATGTTTTAATTATAAATTTTTTCTTTCAATACATTGCAAAAATTACAAATCTCTACATGTATATTGAAATATTTGATTTATAATCCACATTATATCAATTTTAATGGAATAAATTAATAATGAAAAATATAAATATAAGAAATTTTTTAATTTAATTTTTTTTTTTTTTATATATATAGGATTGATATAAAATGATGTTATTTAATATAGACATTGAACAATTTTTTTATGGATAAGATTAATTTTTTGTTTGAAGTACTACTTGTCAATTGAACATAGAATAGATTCCACCTCATAGAAACTAAATGTTAAAGAATCTCAATAAATCTCTCATTAAGGTTTTATAGATCATAGTCGTCTTAGTGGTCTTAGTGGGAAGTTAATCATCATCATCATCAATATCATCAATAATAATATTATTTTTACATGTCATCTCTCACTTACCTTCCTCATTAAAAACTAATTTTATTTTTTTTATTTTTTAAATTTTTAATTACTTTATGGCCGACATTGATTTTTTTGTTATTAACATTTTTTAATATATTGATGTTAATATTATTTGATTAATTTTAAATATGACATTATATTACAACATTTCCTTGAAATTGAAATATTTTATTTATAAAAGACATCATTTTTTTTGTTATTACCATATTTTAAATTGTTAATATAATATTATTTTAGTATTTTTAAAGATAAAATTACATGACAATATCTTCCTTATAGTTAGCTATAAAGCACTTCATAGTACAATTATAAAAATTATATATTATTTTATATATTAAAACACAAATTAATTTAATCATGAGATTATCTTTTTTATATGTATACTTTAATTGACCTTAAACTCTTAACTATAAAGCACTTCATAGTATAATTATAAAATTATATATTATTTTATATATTAAAACACAAATTAATCTAATCATGAGATTATCTTGAGATTATCTTTTTTATATGTATACTTTAATTGATCATAAACTTTATTAATAGATTGTAATCAATCTTTATGAGTGGATTATACACTTTTCAATGAGTTGTAATGGGATGTTTAAATTTTTTTATTGGTTGTTTATATATATTATTTATCCATTATAAATTAAATATAAAATTGTAGATTTTTATTATATTAAATTAATGGGTAATTTGAAGTAGTATAGTTTTTCTTGTATAATGATAATGAATCAACTTACATTCCTTTATAGCAACCAATAATGACTATTATAAATACCAGTTTAACAATTAATTCACTATAAATTTTCTTAATAAATAAATAATTTTTACTATCTATATGATTAGCATCATTATTATGATTAAAACTTAATTGCATTATACCCATGCTTTATGCTATATGGGTAATATCTCTATCTTTCTTTATCGTGAGGTCGTTACGCTATACTTTAAATAAGTGTTGTAACCTTCACTGGTTTTATTTATTAAAAAAAGGCTTGTGAATTTATTAAGAAATAGCCTTTCATAAAAATCAAATCCTCTGACTCTCACTGTATCTTTTGAAATATCTTCACTTAATTTTCCAATTGATATCGACATCCTGCGTGGCTAGAATGCTGGAACATGCTGAATTCCCTTTCTGGCCTGCATTCCATAGTATCGTGCTTAAGGACCACCACATGGGCCGGTGTGGATTGCCTTGCCACTAAGTCTTCGGAAATGGAAATAGTCATAATTAGCGTCGTCCATATCGATTATTTATCTCCGAATCCATTGAACGAGCAGGTTGCGCAATAAATGATTGAAAGCATTTCGGAACCACTATGGATCCAAAGGACCCACTGATCTGTATTTCGCTTTTCCTCGAAGACCCTTTGTGGAAATTGTGGGCTTCTATTCCCACGCTTACAATATGTTTGATCACTTGCTTTCTGTCATATCTCAGAGTAGTTTAATCACTTCTATTTTCTACTTCCATTATTGCACGTAGTCTGCTGACTGATGCACTAGCCATTTTACAGGTGTATTCCATGGTTGCATGAGCGTGCTGGAATACAAATGATACCTAATCTTTGTCATTGTTTCCTTTTTTCAGGAATCAAATGTGAGTGGTCATGAAACTTACGTGTTTATATCTCATTGCGTGTGTCCCAAAATAATTAATATTTAGATTCTCTTTTGACAAATGGTGTGCTAGTCCTGGTTCAAATCATTACGTTAGGCTGATGTGTCTATGGTTTTAGTTGTTTTCCATCGAAATTCTCAATCATATTTTCCTATATAATCTCTACCTGGTTAGACTTGTAGCAGCAGCACTATAACGTGAAGATCATCGGATCATCTATGGTTGCCGGACAGTATGAAGAGCAGCAAATGGCTATCGAGGGCAATCAATATTTCTTGAGCTATTTATCTATTAATGTATCGGAGAGTATATGTTAACAGTTGGATTTTGTACTTCTTTAAATCCAAGGGTTAAATAGTTCAGAAAATATTGATGGTCTGAAACATGAAGGCCTCCTGCTATTCATACTGTCTGGCAAACCTGGAATATCCGTGGAAGAGAATCTATATGAGAGCTCGAAAATCAATGATTGCAGGCTTTATTCTGGATATATCCCTACGACGTTTGGAAGTTTCTATTCTTCTAATCATCTCGAGGTATATCTATAACATAGTATCGTTTTCACAGTGAATAAGCACAATAAGGTTTTTTTTTTAATAATAATGTTCAGGTACTTCAGAAAAGAACACGTCGCTCCTTTTCCCAATATTTTTATGTTTTACAGCACGAGAAGCACCTCAGATTTGAGATATTCTCTACCCAGGCTATAGAAGGGGTTGCTTCTTTTGAGCCAACTGATCACATCTACATGCATGTAGGGTTTGCAAACTGTGGTGAATGTTTTTGTGTTGCAGATGATTTTCTTCCAAGTTTGCCTGCATGGAAGCAACTTCTGCACTTGACACGTGGAGGATTCTACAAAAAAAAGTAGATGTATTGGCTCCCATCCTTGAAAACACATTTATCAGAAATCAGTTTCGGTGGAACGTGGTTTTATTGCATATAAATTTCATGCTTACCTGTAAGGCTTGTAAGCGAGACAGATTTCTGTTTCCTTTTCTGTCAGTACATTTGCAATTACTTGTTGAACTTGAAATATGCAGATTTAAACATATTTAAGCTATGAACCTGAAAAAATAAGCACAGACAATTTCATAGAGTGGATTTCAATAATGGTGTTTATAATTTTATATGTGTTGATTGCTATATCAAGGGCCTGCACCTTCGAATCTAAAGATTCAGTAGAAATTAATGAGGGAAAAAGAAAAAGAAAAAACGGAAAGTATCAAGTACAAGAGGTTCAACACGCTAGATTCAAAAAAATGAGTATAATCTAGATGTATTTATTGATATAAAATGTGCCCATACTTTCAAAACAACAACATGTTGAATGGAGATAATTAAGAAAAGAAAAGACAAGAAAAACAGGCAGCTGGTTAAGTGTAGTTGCTTATCGTAAGATCTTGCTTTGGCCCTTTAATTGAACACGAAAGCTGTAATTACCGAAGTTATGCTTAGGATCGTAGAGTCAAAAATATGTATCACTAAAATTAAAACTAAACCTACAAAAGAGGTAATTTAGCTTTAATGGCATATTCCACGTAGAATTCGATATTCGATACTCTTAAAACTTAGCACAGCTATTGCCTAAGTAGTTATTTTTTACAATCACATTTTAGTATCCTTTTAACTTTGAGTTCAAATTTACTTAACAAACCCTAAACTGTAAAGATACGTGGCGTTTCAAATTTGATTTTAAATCGCGGCTACCCTTAATTCTACTTTGACTTCAAATTTACTTAACAAACCCTAAAATGTAAACATATGTGGGGTTTCAAATTTGATTTTAAATCGCATCTACCCTTAATTCTATTTATAACCAAGATGCTACTTTCCTTCCTTCCTCGACTGTTTCTTTTCTGGTAAACTAAATAGACTTGAGCGAGAATTTTCTCATTGGGTAAAACATTCTGAATGCTCGACTCTGGCATATTCACATTATCCATTTCCACAACTATCCTTTACGCTGTATAATTTATCCAGAGACTTTAAAACGGAGATTCCATTTCATTTATTAAATATTTATTCAAATGATAAAGGATAATGGAATATATTATAGAACAAATGCAACGGAATAATGTAATTGAAAATATTTTCTTATTTTAGGATATCATTTTCCATGATCTTAGTAATGATGCTTTGCACATCGATCAACAAATTTTGAAGGATAGAATTAATTTATCAACAAGAGTATGATGTTTTTATTAATAATAATAATAATAATAATAATAATAATCTAAATGGAGTATAAAAATGATTTTATTTTATATTATTTAAAAGATTGATTTTTTTGGGGTGTTTTTATTTTATTTTTTAAATAAAATAATTTTTTTATTATTATTAAGTTTTAAAATATATATATGATGTTGATGGTAATTGTGATGGTAGTCTATTAATATGGTCTATTAAACCTTAAGAAAGTAATAGATTAATTGAAACTCCTTAATATTTTATTTCTATAATCTAAAAGAAATAAAATAAAATATTCTTAGATTAAAATGTTGGACACCTAATTCTCTAAGGGTCATGGTGTTGTTGCTCAAGAGTCAAAAAAGTCCACTAGATGTTGGAAAGGGAGTCCACCACATGTTGGAATATGAATCCAACATTCATATCAGTGTATTATAAATATACATAAATGTGAATAGTAATTATCTTTATATCTTTTCTAGGTCATGGTTGTGCTTAACATGGTATCACAACGGCCATTTTTTGGGCCTACCCAAATTTTAGCTACTATTTTTTGTGGCCCCTATTTACATGTTAGTTCTGCCATTCATATCTGCAATTAAAGTTTGAATTGTCTACTTTGATGTGTTTGTGTAAGGAAAGCATGCATTGAAATCTAGCCAATCAATCTGCAAAATTAACATTTAGAAACTGTATGGCACCTATTCTCTATTATCTCTTACACCCAAGTAGTGGGTTGAATCTAGTGGATGTTGTAATGATCTTGTGCATCTGTAATTAGCAACCATAGTGAGAGCAAAACCCGCCAGCTCAAATACCTTATGTAACGTGGCATTCTACTCTTACATTGCATTCTGAAGGAGAATATATCAGGGAACTAAAGTAATGTAGTAATCCAAGGTTGTAGAATCATGAATACCAACGAATTCCTCAAGACATATGCAAATTTTTTTATCTGCTAGTCTCACATTTCTCTTAGAAAATTCTGCATTGCTCTCCGCCATACATGTTACTCGTATAAGCTCCACAACTCCATCCCATCCTTTCCTCCTTGACTCGACCTATTGGAAAGAGTTTGGAAGGACTTGATTGATCTTTCATATGCTCAGTGATGCAAGTGTATCAAGGTTTCAAATTTTGTACATTTAGTAGAATCTAGAGGGTCTTATATTTTCAAGGGAGTTCGTTCCCTAAGTATTTAATTAATGTAATTTTCAATGTTTTGAGTGGATTTTATGTGAGAACATTAGAATAGGATTTAATTAAATATTGTGAGCCATATTTGTAAATGTTCTCGAATGTAGGAGAACATAAGTGATTGGTGAGGATTGAGAGATTCTGAAATACTGTAAATCTTAGATTAGAAACTGGTTTCATGATTTTGTAGAACCAGAGAGGATCCTTAGGAATTAGTTGAGTCAAAAGTGGATTTAGAGGATTTATAGGATTTAGTTGAGAAAATTATGGATCTGAACCAAAATTGGTTGCAGAATCCTTTTGTATATATTTGTAAGCCTACGAGAAGAGAGAAGGATGAGAGAATACCATTTTTAAAGAAAATCACGCCCTAAATCGAATAGGTGGAAATGAGGATCGGCATAATTTGTATGTACAGTATTTTTAAATGAATGTAATGAAACATTTTTGCATTTGAAATTTCCTTTTCCTGTGTGTTTTAAGAAATCTAGGCATGCATAGATGGTTGTAGTATATGATTTCTTGCAGAATGGAGGAATTAAATTAAGTAGAGAAGTGACGAGAACCGTTTCTGGGTACGATTGAATAATCAAAATAAAGCTTAGGATGGTTTAACACTATGGAGGATTATGAAATTAATATGTAGAACCTGTGTAATCAACAGAGTTCATTTATGCGTTAAAGGAGCGTCCTGCCGAACCTGTGTAATTAAATAAAGCTCGTTATTGAGTTGTGAGTGGCGTAAAGTGGTGAGGTTTCAAGATTGCAGCATTTTAAGCTCGTGAATTAATTGTAGTTACAGAGAAGAGGAAATCTAGTACATTTTCCCAAAGGCCGAAACCACGATTTTTCCCAAAACTTATGAGATTTTTGAATGGAAATGTGAGGTTAAATGGATGGTGGAGATAAAATCGCAGAATTGAAGTAGAGTGATAGATGGTTGGGATCATATCGCAGATATGAAGCGGAGATCGATGGTGAGGGTCATATCGCAAATATAAGTGGGAGAACATATAGGAAGTCACGTGTGAGTAGGAGATCTCATTGCATATCGCATTTCAGCAGAAGGAGTTTCGGAATCTGATGAGGAGTTACATGTGGATGCGCATTGCAACTTGCGATGAGCCAAAGTTTGTGATGTGCGATAAGCGCTAAAGGAAAGAGTTTGGATTGTGATGTGGCATAGTTTTGTAATTTAGTGATGTGATGGATAGCTGCGATATAAATCTGTGATGCACTATTTGGTATTGCGAAAGGCGATAAGGTAAGTATAAGCGTTTAATGTTAAATTCACTTATTGTGAAGGATTATTTTGGGTTTTAACTCAGACTCCCACAAAGCTTGGTTTCGATGTTTATCCCGTGTAGAAGTTTAGGACTATTTTATTTTTTATATAAGTTTGGCATAAGGTTGGATTGAAGGGAGCTTTCGCATTTTAAATTTTGATAATAATTAAAGTTGGTTTTTAAAGGGTCTTAGCAATATTATGAACCTATATGAATGCGTAAAATTTTCAATGTATACTCTATTATGAGTATAATATTGGGGTAAGAGCGGGCTTAGAATTAGCCCTGCATCACTCAGCAGAAACCAAGTGCTGGTATCATTCTACCATTACATGCTTCCATAATTCTAGTCACACAACAACCAGTTCGAGTTCCAAAGACCATAAATCCAGCAAGATATGAACGCCAGTCCCTTAATGCATTGAACTAAAGTCACGAAGCATGGGTATCCTTCTAATTGAGACAGATCGTAACTATTCCAATGATGTATGATTATAGTCCTCA
This sequence comes from Pinus albicaulis, assembly GCA_034641835.2. Taxonomy (NCBI): domain Eukaryota; kingdom Viridiplantae; phylum Streptophyta; class Pinopsida; order Pinales; family Pinaceae; genus Pinus; species Pinus albicaulis. The sequence goes on along the minus strand of CM076584.1, from coordinate 516,961,580 downwards.
AGATCCTCTTACCATGAAAATCATGGCTTAATCTATCTTTTTCGAAGTTTTTATTGTGCTAAAGAGCGAGTTGTAAGGGAATCCAGGCAGGTTTATAGTAGGAGAGACTGTGCGAACAAACCAAGTGAAAAAATTTGGTGACTGGAGTAATGTGTCGAGTTTAGTGGATGGTCCAACCAGTTGAATTTTGGTGACAATTTTTTTAACCTATCATATGTAAAATTCATAACTATATTGAATACATGAATTCGTTACATAAAGAAAATAGATCATAATACCATATTCTATGAATCAAATATGTCAACGCATCCTTGTTCCATTTTTTTTTTTTTTCAGAGGAAAAAAATACGCTGATTATATTAGTGTATAATATACCAGGTAGATAGTTCGACGTAGAATGAGGATGGAAGGAGAAGGTTTGTATATTGATTGTCGAAGGAAATCATTATGTTCATTAAAGTTTCTTTGCACTTTGTTCCAGATGATCTTCGATTTATTTTGTTCATTAAAGTTTCATGGTAGATCGTCTTGGCTCTATTTCATCTTTTTGTGAATCACATTTCTCCTTTTCGAATATTTGCAAGTCATCCAAGGAAATTAAGGCTTGTGCGCCACTCGAGGGAAGATTGAAGGGAGCATAATGTGATTTTTCTCTGTTGTATAGAGTCGGTATATTGCTAAAGGAGCATGCATATTACTAAAGGAGCATGTAAATGGCATGCTTATGAAGTCTTAGAGAGCTATTGTAACCAATATTGTAATAAATAATACTTTCAATGAGGTTTTCCAGCCTGCATCAATTGGGATAAGAAAACTCCATCGAACGTGAAAAGTTGTTTCCTTGGAATTATTGGGATTTTGTCATGTATTGCATATAAAGTATGTTTTGAAAAAGTAGGGTGCCATATTGTTTTGGAATGTTGTATGATTATGGAGTTATCATAGTTTACTAATGAATATTTGGATGGAGTCATTTAATTTATAAATATTTGAAGGCTTTCAGTATGTACAGAAGGATTGATGAGATAAGGTTATCTCCCCTGAATAATTGAAGCCTGCATTGTATGATGCGTTGTTCTACCAACGAATTATTTTATATACATATACGCATTGGATTATACATATACGTGAGTTTGTATTCTATGTACGGTGCTCCATAATCATTTATATGTGAGTTCAAATTGAGAGCCTCCCGTAGGTCGTGAAGAAGAAAAATACTAACACCCACACTCCCTCAATATTTGAGGTCAAAACCACAAAATAATATAAAATAAAAGAACAAAAACCTTTGAGGTTGAAATAAAGAGTGAAGTTCCAAAGATAGCGGTGAGCATTTCTCCTTCTATTGGTGTATGAAATTCCCTGCGGTTGAATAAGTGTTGAATTGCATTGTGGAAAGGGCTATTTGAGACTAGATTGAGGGTGTTTAGTCCCAAACAAATGTTGAACAAAATCCCGAGACAAATAATTATAGGAAGATACTCATTTTCTTAGAGGCTGTAGTTTTCTAGGAAATATCCAGGATTCATTGTAGAGTTTTTTTATGAAGGAGGGCGCACTTACAAGCTGTAGTTGTCCCTAATTCTTATGTGATGGTACTTTTACATTCTAAGAAAATGATTTTCAGAAAGGAACTGTTGGAGAATTTTTCTGTTTTAAAAAGAAAATCTCATTAGGTGACAAAAATTAGGAATTTGTTGCTAGATTAACTTCAGTTTGTTGGGAGGGAGTTAATGCATGCTAAATTTGAGTTGAGAGGATTTATGAGGCTGTTAGATTCTCCTGCTATATAACAGGTCTCCATACGTTTGTTTTGGAGAGAGTGTGTGAGAATTGTAATCTCCTGTTTGAATTAATAAGATTGCCAATGCCCTGTTGTGTGGACGTAGCCCAGGAGGTTTGGGTGAACCACGGTAAAATCACTGTGTCTTTATGTGCTTGATAAATTGCTGTGTGTTAATTTGTTGTGCATGATCTCCAACAATTGGTATCAGAGCGTGTTGGAGCGTGTTGAACGCTGGAAAAGGCAGATGCGTGAGCTGGCGATGCCGCACAGTGGAGGAAATGAACCGAAACCTGAACGCAGGTGAATCGGTGGTCGCTGACTAGGTGCGCAGAACTGCGTGGAGGATAGTTGCTGACCGGTGTGCAGAACTGCATGGAGGATAGTCGCTGACCGGTGAGCAAAACTGCGTGGAGCGCTGGTATTTACAGTTTTTTTTTTTTTTCTGTGCGTGAAGGATCCGCAGCGACAGTTCGAATGCAGTGTTAACGTGAGCAGCGAAGCCGTAGTGCATTTGATTGCTGTGGTTTGAATGCTCTAACGATGAATCGGTTTATTAAAACGTTCAGTTCATTTTTTTTTTAAATGCCGTCACATTAAATCGATATATGTTAATACATTGAAAATCGATTTATGTTTGAATCGATTTGAAGGGTTTTGCATATGGTAAAACAAAACAAAAATTTATATCGATTTGAAGCTTAAGAGAAGCTTTTCATAAAGCTTTTATGAAACGTTTTTAAAAAAAAGGGAAAAAGTCCATTTGTATTATATAAATCGATTTGTATTATAAAGAAAGGGAAATCGATTTGAGTTTTTTTTTTTTTTTTAAAGGTCACATATCACATATGGTATGTGTTTTTTACATAAATCGATGTGGCATTTAAAAGGTTTGAATATGCCATTTATAAAAGTTTGAAAAATCGATTTGTAATTTGAATTACCATTTCATATGGTATGAAAGGAAAGTGTTTTTTCCAGGATTTTTTTTTTTTTAAAAAGGCAGTGAGAGGCACTGAAGGCAAGGGCAATTTTTTTTTAAAAGGCATTTTTTAGTTAAAAGGGCATTCTTTATTTGAAAATTGGTTCTGGAGATTACTGTGTTTTTTTGCTGAAACAAGATGGCGAAAACTCAAAATGCCCGGTTTGAAATTGAGAAGTTCAATGGCAAAAACAACTTCGAGATCTGGAAGGTAAAAATGCATGATCTCCTGGTACAACAAGGCGTGGCGAAAGCACTGTTGGGGAGGAGCAAAAGGCCTTCTTCCATGACGGAGGATGAATGGGTTGAGTTGGATGACAGAGCTCTGAGCGCAATTCGGTTATGTCTGGCAGATGACGTTCTGTTCAACATTGTGTCAGAGAAGACCGCCGCAGGCTTGTGGATAAAGCTTGAAAAGCTCTACATGACGAAATCCTTGACAAATCGGATTCTCCTGAAGCGGAAGCTATACAGTTTGCGGATGAAGGAAGGTACCTCGGTTACTGACCATCTGAATGTTTTCAATACTCTTTTGGTACAATTACAAAGTCTAGATGTAAAATTTGATTCAGAGGATAAAGCAATAACTCTATTGTGTACATTGCCTGAATCGTGGGATCACTTTGTTACTTCCATAAGCTTCAGTAATGCAGCTGTCCTTGAGTTTGACGATGTGGTTGGAGCCCTGTTGTCTGAGGAGACGAGGAAGAAGTCGAATGCTGACACCTCTACATCAGAGGCAATGATGGCTAGAGGTCGTTCTAGAGAAAGACGCTCTGGTAAGCGCAGTGATTCGCGTTCAAAGTCGAAAGGGAAGAAGAGCAAAGTGAAGTGCTATTTTTGTGGCAAATCGGGGCACTTGAAGAAAGACTGCTGGAAGAGACAGCAAACAGAGAAGAAAGGAGACTCTTCGACAGAGAAGAAGGAGGCAAATGCGACAGATACAGGTTCGGCATCTGGTTCAGGTATGAGCGACGAAGTGTTGTCTGGTAATATGTCAAATCATGATCAACATTGGTTGTTAGATTCCGGTGCATCAAACCACATGTGTATTCATAGAGAATGGTTTAAGACGTATAGATCAGTTAATGATGGATTCGTGTACATGGGTAATGATGTCACATCTAATATTGTTGGGATAGGAAGTATACAACTGCAAATGTTTGATGGCACAACTAAATTGTTAAATGAGATGTGAGACATGTTCCGGACTTAAGAAAAAAATCTAATTTCACTCGGGTGCACTTGACACAAATGGATATAAAAGCTGTAATTCAAGGTGGAGTTATGAAAATCTATAAAGGTATCTTACTAGTAATGAAAGCTAAGAAAGTAGGAAATCTGTTTTTGATTAGAAGGAAGTACAGGGGTTAGATTTTGTGTCTACCGTGTCCGAACATGACAAGTAGTTCCATTCACTTATGGCATCAAAGATTAGGGCATATGAGTGAAAGAGGGTTGAAAATTTTGGTCGATCGCAAGTTACTTCCTAATCTAAGGTCCGGAAAGTTAGATTTACGTAAGCATTGCTTGTTTGGAAAACAAAGTAAACAAAAATTTAAAACAGGGCAAACATACTAGTAAAGGCATACTTGATTATATTCATTCGAGATGTTTGGGGTCCAGTCCCCTAGAGCGTCATTATGGTGGCTCGTCATATTTTGTGTCGTTCATTGATGACTTTTCTAGGAAGGTGTGGGTCTACATGTTGAAAAGAAAGTCTGATGTTTTTTCAGTTTTCAAACAGTTTAGAGCATTGGTAGAAAACAGCACTGGTAGAACAATAAAATGTTTAAGAACTGATAATGGTGGTGAGTTTATTTCCAAGGAGTTTGACAGCTATTGCAAGGATGCAGGGATCGAGAGACATAAAACCACGGTTTATACTCCTCAGCAAAATGGAGTTGCTGAACGCATGAACATGACTCTTCTAGAGAGAGCAAGGAGTATGCTGAGTAACGCCGGGTTGCAGAAGGAGTTGTGGATGGAAGCAGTGGCAACAGCTTGTTATGTGATAAACCGATCTCCATCGACGGCGATAGACTGCAAAATTCCGCAAGAGGTATGGAAAGGACACCCTTGTGATTATTCTAAACTCAGAGTGTTTGGTTGTGATGCATATTCTCTAGTGCCTAAACATCAGCGAACTAAGTTAGATCCAAAGTCTAAAAGGTATATCTTTGTTGGGTATGGTGTTGGAACAAAGGGATATAGATTGTGGGATCCTACTACCTGCAAAATCATCATCAACAGAGATGTAAAGTTTAATGAATCCTCTCTTGTACAGTTAGATGTAGATAGTAAATTGAAACAGGATGATGTATTTGATTTTCAGCACATTCAGTTTGACAACACTTCTAATGATAGTCATGATGACCATAGTTCAGATACTAGTCATGAACAGGTTTCAGAATCAGAACATGAACAGGGTTCAGGTTTAAATCATGAACAAGTCTCAGATACTGATCGGCAAGAAGTTCCTACAGATGGTAGTCAGCCAGAAACATCCTTAAGGAGGTCGACAAGAATCAAACGGCCACCGAGAAGGTATGATGATTATGTTACTTCAGTTGCTTTGACCGCTAATGACAATGAACCTCTGTGCTATCAGGAAGCAATAGAAGGTTCGAATAGTGACAAGTGGAAAGCAACCATGAAGGACGAAATGATGGCCTTGAGTAAGAACGGCACATGGGATCTGGTTGAGCTTCCGAAAGACAGGAAAACTGTGGGGTGTAAATGGGTTTTCAAGCTGAAACGGGGTGTGAATGATACGGAGGACAGGTACAAAGCGCGACTGGTTGCAAAAGGGTTTTCTCAGAAAGCCGGTATTGACTTTCATGAGATTTTTTCACCAGTGGTTAAAATTGTTTCAATCAAAATTGTGTTAGCTTTAGTTGCTTTGTTTGATTTATAATTACAGCAACTAGATGTTAAGACTGCTTTTCTACATGGAGATCTAGATGAGGAAATTTATATGGAACAACCGGAAGGGTTTGTTCAGCATCGCAATGAGAAATTTGTCTGCAGGCTCAAGAAGTCATTATATGGCCTGAAGCAGTCGCCTCGGCAGTGGTATAAGAAGTTTGATTCTTTCATGTTGAGTCGGAAATATGTTAGAAGTGAATATGATCATTGTGTGTATTTCAAGCAATTGAAAAATGGCATGTTCATTATCTTAGTGTTGTATGTTGACGATATGCTTTTAGCAAGCAAAAGCATTGATGAAATCAACAGGTTGAAGACTCGGATGGCAAGGACATTCGATATGAAAGATCTAGGAGCAGCAAGACAGATTTTGGGCATGGAGATTTTCAGAGACAGGAGCAATGGTAAGCTATGGCTATCACAACAGAAGTATGTTGAGAAGATACTTTTGAGATTTGGTATGAATAATGTGAAGCCTGTGTCAGTCCCTTTAGCTTCCCATTTTAAGCTTTCTTCGAGTTTATGTCCTAATACAGATGAAGAAAAGGATTATATGTCTCGAATTCCATATGCCAATGTAGTAGGATGTTTGATGTATGCAATGGTTTGTACTCGACCAGATATTTCACATGCAGTTGGGGTTGTCAGCAGGTACATGGCAAATCCGGGTAAAGAACATTGGTCAGCAGTGAAATGGGTGCTTCGGTACTTGAGAGGCACAAGTAGTTATTGTATTACTTACAATAAGAGTAGTGAATTTGTTTGCGGATATGTTGATTCCGATTTTGCAGGTGATTTGGATAAGAGAAGGTCAACTTCAGGGTACGTCTTTACTCTTGCAGGTGGAGCTATCAGCTGGATGTCAAAGCTACAGAACATTGTTGCTTTATCTACTACTGAAGCAGAATACATTGCTGCTTCGCATGCTTGCAAAGAGGCGGTTTGGTTGAAAGGTTTGCTTGGTGAGTTTGGTAGGTTACAGGACAACATCAGGTTACTTTGTGATAGTCAAAGTGCAATACATTTGGCTAAGAATCCGGCCTATCATAGTAAATCAAAACATATTCCAATTAAGTACCATTTTGTAAGACAGGTTATTACTGAAAGGGGAGTCTCTCTTGAAAAGGTGCATACAAAGGAAAACTGTGCAGACATGTTCACGAAACCAGTTTTGTTGGAGAAGCTGCGTTGGTGTTTGGCTTCTCTTGGCTTGCAGAAGAGATAAAATAATAACAACAGGGCATCAGGCTAATTGTTGTCAAGGTGGAGATTGTTGAGATTTTTTGTTCTAAATAAAATATGAAAAATCTCAGTAGGTGACAAAAATTAGGAATTAGTTCCTAGATTAGCTCTAGTTTGTTGGGAGGGAGTTAATGCATCCTAAATTTGAGTTGAGAGGATTTATGAGGCTGTTAGATTCTCCTGCTATATAACAGGTATCCATACATTTTTTTTGGAGTGGGTGTGAGAGTTTGTAATCTCCTGTTTGAATAATAAAGATTGCCAATGCCCTGTTGTGTGGACGTAGCCCAGGAGGTTTGGGTGAACCACGGTAAACCTTTGTCTTTGTGTGCATGATTAAGTTTGCTGTTGTTGTGTTTATTCAGTTTGCTGCGCACTGTCCAACAGGTACACGGAGTCAACGAGCAACATCAAACAAAACAACTACTAGAAGAGCAGCAGAGTAAACACAAAGGTTGTTGGAAACTGTCCAACACATAAAAATTGAAATGGAGCATATGTAGAAATAAAATGAGTGATTCATTCATGAACAAGAGAATATCTTGAAAATTTTGTCTAATAGGAAAAATCATAGGGTTTATAAGCTAAGGCATGAGTGCAAGGTTCGCTGTACAAGGGAGCAACAAAAATTTACGGAAAATAATTCAGAATCTAGTCACACTGAGCAGAGGACCAAGCCTGATGATGAGGAGGAATCAGGCACAGTAGCCAACCTAGGGAGAATTAATAAGTATAAAATGTAGTTAGAGGGAGAATTTTGTAAAATAAAACCTCCATTCTTCGATGGGGAAGTGGAATAAGCCGTCGAAGCATGGGTGATTGAAATGAAAAAATACTTCCAGGTTTATGAGTATAATAGAAATCTTCAAGCTAGACTAGCTATTTATCAGCTATGAGGGAAGGCAACCCTATGGTGGGGGGAGGTTAAATTTATATATGTAATTGAGGAACAAAATATAACTCAAGAAGATTTACAAAGGAAATTCAACTGTAAGTACCTAACAGAGCATTTTTATGATAAAAAATCTAGGGAATTTCATGACTTGTGTTTGAGACAGTTAACGATGGAGGTGTATATTGCAATGTTTACTTCTTTGTTGACATATGTACCATATATCCGTGAGGAGAACGCAAAGGTGCATTGATTCCTTAGTGGATTTCCTACATATATGATGGAGCGAATTGAGTTCGACAATCCGAAAGCTATGGATAATATAATATGGAAGGACCATAAATGTTATCAACCGTCTAAATAGAAATATAGTGGTAATAATTTTCCCTTGAAGAAAGGAAAAAAAACTACTTAGCATCCAAAAATACCAAATCCCCTAATTTCAGGAATGTGTCAAAATTTTCCACGGGTAAGAAAATGGGTAAAGGCCAGAAAAAAGCCAAGTGGGAGGCTGATACAAAGCTCAATGAAGCTTCTAGCAAACCAGAAAAAAGTGAAGTAAAGAAACCGCCTCTGCAGTGTTGGGCCTGTGGGGAGATACATTATTACAAAAAATGTCCTTATCACAAAACATAGCATGTGGATAACCTGTAAGAAGCATCGACTGTGGCAGACATTTCCAAAAGCCTGTCACGAATCAATGTGGAATTGGAGGATCAACAAGAGGACCACTAGCCCTCGATGGTGGAGCTAGAAGTTGAGATACACAAACTACCTATATCTATTTTAGTAGATCCTAGTGCCACTTTGAGTTATGTTAACCATGAGGTAGTAGAGAAATGTTTCTTAAAAACTCATAAATTTAAAATTCCATGGTTAATACAGCTACCTGGTGAGACCAAGAGAAGAGTAAATGCTCAGGTACCAACATGTTTGATAGAGATAGGAGAGGCATCAATAAATGTGGAACTGAATGTCTTACCATTGTGGTCATATGATTTACTACTAGGCATGGAATGGTTAGAAAGGCATTGGTCAGTAGTATAATGTAAAACAAAAACTATGAGTTATCTGGTAGATAATGGGACCCAATGTGAGTTGTATGGAGTCAAAAGGTCAGTAAAGTTATGCCCCATTACTCTTATGCAACTGGGTAAGTGTTTGAGGAAGGGTTGCAGGATATATGCGGTATAGGTGGGATACTCTAATAGAAAATAAAATATTACTGGAATAGAGAATATACCGACGGTCTAGGAATTTGTGGATTTATTTTCCAACAATATACTAGGACTACACCCTAAACGTGATATTTATTTTACCATTGAGCTCATTCCTGGGGCAACACCAGTATCTAGGGATCCGTAGCGTATGAACACACCAGAGCTAATGGAACTCAAAATGCAACATCAAGAATTACTAGAAAAGGGTTACATACGCCCCAACACATTCTCCTGGAGAACACCAGTGTTATTTGCTAAAAAGGAGGATGTCAGCTTCTGCATATACATCGATTATCGAAAGCTCAATAAATTTACAGTAAAAAACAAAAACCTCTACCATGAACTGACGATATATTCGATCAAGTGAAAGGAGAAAAGGTTTTTTCTAATATTTATTTGAGATTTTGATATCATCAGATCGGGGTAAAAAATGAGGATTTATGTAAAAAAACATTCCAAACTCGCTATAAATACTATGAATTTGTGGTGTTTTCGTTTGGATTAACCAATTCACCCGCCACATTTATGAGCCTCATGCACGATATTTCTCATCCTTTTCTTGATAACTTTTTGTTTATTTTTATAGATGACATATGGATTTACTCTAAGACAGAGGAAGAACATATGGAACATCTACACACAATATTGAAAGTTTTGTGGGATCATCGATTATATGCTAAATTCAACAAATGTGATTTCCTCGAGGACCAGATTCAGTATCTGGGCCATGTTATACCATCAAATGGGATATTGGTTGATCCGAAAAGGGTAGAGGCCATCATGGAATGGCGAGTGCCCAAAAATGTAGCGGATATAATATCATTTATGGGGCTGGTCAGTTATTACCAACGATTTATAAAGGGATTTTCACGAGTCTCATATGTGATTAAATTTTTACAGAAAAAAGGAAGGATATTTAATTGGATAGATAGTTTCCAGTAGAGTTTTGAACAGTTAAAGCACTTATTAACAAAAAATCCAATGCTAAATATTGAAAACACAAAAAAAGAGTTTGTTGTTTGTATTGATGTGTGTCAAGAAGGTGTGGGGGGAGTTTTAACCCGACAAGGTAAGATGATTGCATACAAGTCACGAAAGTTGAAAGATTACAAGCAGAGGTATTTGGCCTACGACTTAGAGTTGAATGTAGTAATTCATGTATTAAAATTTTGGAGGCACTCCCTCCTCGAGAAAATATTTCTGTTGAAAACATATCACAGTATCTTGACCAACTACGTTAAGCACCCCACCCTTAATGTGAGACAAGAAATGTGGAATGCCTTTTTAAGTGAATTTCAATTTGAAATTAAACATATCAAAGGGAAGGAAAATTGCTTTGTAGATTCATTAAGTAGAAAAATAAACTGTATATATGAATTTCAATACAATCGAATTGAATTTAACTTTCAAGAATCAATAAAGGAATTTGTGCTGAGAGATACGGAGTACCAATTTCTCTGGTAGCAAGCGCAACAAGATGAAGAGAAAGGAAGTCAATCTGAATTTTAGATTGATAAGAATCAATTACTGACCTTCCGAGGAAGAGTGTATGTTCCAAATCAGAATTTGTTAAAACAAACACTCCTGGATGAATTTCATTGAAGGCCTTACGTTGCTCACCCTGGATACTAGGAAATTCTTTTAGTAAAATAAAAAAAAAAAAAATTTGGCCCGGAATGTGTAAGGACATTACTAAATGTTTCATTAGATGCATGGAATGTTAGCAAGTAAAGGTTGAACATGAGCATATGGTGGGTCTATTATAACCAATCATGCTACCATACTAGAAATTGGAGGTGATCACTCTCTATCATAGGATTGACTAGAAAAAGGCATAATGACTCAATCATGGTTGTCGTGGATAAAATTAGTAATTCAACCCATTTCGTTCTAGTACAATCCAATTACAAGGTAGTACATATTGTTGATATTTTTATGAAAGAGATATCGAGGCTGCATAGAATCCCAAGAATGGTGATTTCAGATCGTGATGTGAAATTCGCTTCGGTGTTCTAGAAATCTTTGTTCACCAGACTGGGGACTCAAATACAGTTCAGTACTGTGTACCATCTGCAAACAGATGGGAAAACCGAACACATAAACCAAGTTTTAGAAGATATGCTTTAGATGTACGTCATGCAACAACCTAGAAAATGGGAAAAGTATATACATTCAGTACATTTTGCATATAACAATGGGTACCATGAGTCATTGAATATGAGCCCTTTTGAGGCATTATATGGAAGAAGATGTCAAACCCCTATAAATTGGAACGACACCAAAAATAAATTAATTCTTAGGCAGGAGATGTTGGAGGAAATGGAACGTGTAGTAAAAAATATTTGACTGAATCTAAATGGTGCACAAGATCGACAAAAGGTCTATGAGGATAAAAAAAGGACATACCAGAAATTTAGTGTGGGGTATCATGTTTATGTTCGAATTAAGCCTAAGAAGAGTACTCTAAGGTGGACTACTTGTGTAAAGTTAGCACCCTGCTATTGTGGTCCCTTCCATATTTTGGATTGAGTAGGAATAGTTGATTATCGATTAGATTTACCAAGGCACATAAAAGTACACAATGTGTTTAATGTATCACTTCTGAAGTGATATGTATATGATCCTAAACATGTGATTCAATGGAAAAATGTGCAGGTAATCAAAAGTTTGTTATTACATCAATATTAAAATTTGTATTTAACCAACTGAAATGTATGCTACATTATGCAGGTCAAACCAGACAGAGAGTTCCCGGTATAACACCAATGCATCCTCGATCAAAGAGAAATTTCTTTGGGGAAACGAGCCATCACTGAAGTTAAAGTGAAGTGGGAGCACTTTGGACCCGAGGAGGCAAATTGGGGGGACGAAGAAATATTTAAGGAACACTGTGGATGGTGTTCACCTAAGGGGGGGAAGATGTAACCCTTTTTACATTTAGATCATTCATATTTGATTATGACTTATTAAATATTGGGCAGATTAGCAACTCATATTTAAATTTAAGAAAATGGTTAATTAAGAGAATGAATTTATAATTTGAATAGTAATAGGTAAGTGAATATATGATTAAGTAGTATTTGGTTTTTAAATAAATGTGTATGAATTTAAAATGGGAGCTAAGAGAGGAAAACTCAAGAGGAGAGGTCTGGTAGTAGTTACCAACTACTAGATAATTAATCAATTATGGTTATTGATGTTCCTCCTCAAAGATAAAATGGATCTCAGGAGGGAGAAGAGGGTTTCCACCCTCAGAGGATGTAGAAGAAGGAAAGAATGCCAACTTAGATAAAAAATTGGAGATTGCGAAGGATTCGAGAGCTAGGAATAAAACCAGTGGAACCTTTCCATATTCATGCTAGACTCAATTGGAGCAGGTTCTAAGGTCTACTAGAGAGAGAGTCTAGATTAACAAGATTCCATTCATTTTCTAGTAGTAGGGGCTCAGGTGGAGCATCAGACGTAATTGTCGATATCATTGATAGGGTGGAGGACCCTTCTGTTTAGATTTTCTAATCAAGATTTACCAGTTAGATAATATATTTGAAAACCCGAGGTAACATATTTTTTCATGTTTATTTATTTTAGAAATACTGGAAAATTACAGTGCTGGTTGAGTAAATGTGAATGTTTCAATTAATTTAACAGTACATGATTATTGTTTTGTTAAACATAGGAACCTGCTACATAGGCTAGCAAATGCATATGGGAAAACTATAGCATCTTTAAAATATAATGTGAAACCTGGTGGCATTGAACTGGCTTCGATAGCTTTTAGACCCTTTTTATTCTTAAAAATTCAGCAGGCCCTGTTAATAACTAATTAGCTACAGGAGGAAAATAATTAGTTAAGAATTTGTGCAAATATCTAGGAATTGCTTGTTAACTCTAATATTGGAAAGCCAAAGACCTGCATTAAGTTTAAATTTATAATAGAATTCAAGATTCTATAGCCATATCAATTTGAGAAAGTTTGGATGAATATTATTATGGGTTAATTCAACCTGGAGGAAACCTTTGAGTTGAACAGTCAAAAAAATGATAGAAAGAAACTCCATCGTTAAGACATGTTTGTATAATTCTAGGTGGGAAGTAGTAAATTACTAATATTCATTTATCCACTGAAACTGCAAAGAACTAGCATGATGAAGGAATTGTATTCAAGCATAACAAAACATAATAAATAGTGCTATACATGAATGAAAATAAGAAAAAAAGACATGAATATTATTTTAGATAGATAGAAAATATTTTGGATTAATCACGTCATTAGATAGACCAAATCCTAATGATGTGATTAATCTGAAAGATTTTCTATCTATCTACATTATGGATCACAAAAAGTCTTAGATCTAACAAGAGTATTATTATGAACTACTATGCATGAAAAACAGATACGACTAGTTATGGAAGAGTTACATTTACAAACTAAATCTAAAACATTAAAAAAAGTATTGTTATCTATATATATATATATATATATATATAACCTCGTGAAGAAGAAAAATGTACAACAAAACAAACTAGAACTGTGTGTATTCATAACTAAGCGTTACCAAGCTCCAGGAAAAAAGAGAATTGCTTACATTCATAACGATGAAATTCAAATACATATATTTTTATATTCATAAATTAAGTTAAACAAAGATACATTATATCCCACGGAAACAAGGTCTCACTGCTTAATTATACAAAAGGAAAATAAGCTTGCTTGGGAATTTTTACAAAAACAACTATGCATTTCTTAACACATCAACATCCACGAGTTATGACTTGAAGAAAAAGCCATGTCATGGACCCCTTCGAATGAGTGGAATCACTCAGGGTTTTTGAAAAACCCTTGAGCCTAAACCCTTCATTTTCAAACCAACTATGCAGCAACTGAAAAACTAAAAAAAAAACCTATTCACCCTTTTAAAATAAAGAAGAGAATGCTTGCCTGCAGAATATATCCAGTGGAAATATCACCGAGCTAGTAAGTATGTATGGAAAATGAAAATTTTATTTAAAACCCTCGCATGTGATGAGATGTTTGAACGCAAAAGACGGGTAGTGAGAGGTGTACACGGGCAATTAGAAAATTGGGTAAGTTAGAAATTTAGGAAAACAAAGTCAATAGAGAAGAATAAATGTACAATATAGGGTAGACATCATGATATTGAATTTTACCTGAGAAACAAAGTTTTCCGTATTGTGTTCATTCTACTGTGCATAAAACCAAGGAGGAGTCTTAACGCCAGAACCCTTAGCTTCAAGTACTGGAATCATAAAACTAAGGCAGCAGAAAAATGTTTTTCCAGGATGAAAATCCACCCTCAGGAACAAAAGAGACGTGGCCTCCTGTAGTAAGAAAAGGAATCGACATATGAATGCTCACCATTTAAACAGATAGAGTTGTCCTCATGGGAAGTGCATAAGAGGTCAGAAGGTTACACATAGAACGTGGAAAGATATCATCCTTAAATAGCACCAACATTTTCATAGCCGAAGCGCAACGGAGGCAGTTCCAAATGAAAATAATGCTAAGGGTTTGGGTACGAGCATACCCTAACGAAGCCTCAAGCCATATTGACCATTGGATTGGAGCAAGATCTAAGGTGTAGAGCCTTCCACTTGGCCATCCTCGAATCCCAAAATGGATTAATGGCCTACAGATCAAATTAATATACCAAGTACTAATGAATATGATTTCTATTGTTTAATATGCCAGATTAAATTCACAATTGTAAATGAATCTTTGCAAACCATTCAAGCATAGAATAGTGATAACCTTGTGAGCATAAAAGCACTGCACAGATAATTAATACTATGTGTGTTGTCACATGTCAACCTTGTTAATTATGCACTATATATAATCCCTATAAAATAGAAAGAAATGCTTATGTTATACAATGTTAAATGTTTAGTGTTATACACATTAATCTATGTAATATAAAGGAGTATTTTGTGGAGTAGTTATATCGTGAAATTTGCAAGTATAATTACCCAGAGAAGTTTTCTTTTTATGTCAAACATTAATGGTTGTTACACTTGTAATGTTTTAAAATTTTTTACATAGAGAAATACTTATTTATGTCTCACAGTGAGAAATTTTATTATCATTAATATTTTTAAATGACATATAAATTTTATATTAAAATTTAAATTTACACATCTCGTAATATAAATTATTTATTTTTATTTACCCTTGGTTAAAAATGCGAAGCTGGGTTACATTTTCCTGAGAAATGCAACCGAAAATTTCACTCTCCCAACAGTTTAGCCAAAATTTTAGAAGTTCGGCCGAAATTTCGGTCGAACTGTTTTTGTCGTTAACATTGATGACATGAGTAACCAGACATTTGGCTAGAGATAGGAAAACCAACAATAAAAGTTTGGTCGAACTATTAGTTCGACCAAACTTTGTTTAAAATTTCGGCTGAACTCTTTATTATAAATATGCAGTCCCCATATCGCAAGAATTTTTTGAGCAGTTTGTGCTGCCTTACAATTGGAGAGTGCTACAATTTTTTTTGTTGGTAGTGACCATTGTAGAGGGATCTTTAGGTGTGTTTTTCTCTTGTGTTGTGCTGATCTTCAACCAACAGGGACCAACAGGGGAGAAATCAAAGGTAAAGTTGAGATCCTCCAATGATCTGCAATTGGTATTCTTTTCCTTCTTTTGTTCATGCTTGTTTTTTCTGGTTTTAATTCTAGTTTCATTTTTTGCTGCGTTTGCAAGATTATTGTAGGATTTCTAGGGTCTTCCCTATGTCCTTGACGTGCTCATTTTTCCTCCTCGTTCTTTGCTCTACCTCCATAATGGGCTCTATCTCCTCGTGAGTTCCAAGTATTATTCTTTGAAAATATATGGTCCAAGAAGTATTTCTGTTGTTTTTAGATATCCAAAACAAAATTACAATAGCATATTCTACACTGATATTAATCTCATTTACATGATCAGTTATTAGTCCCTATCCTAGAAAGCATTGTATGTTATTATGCTAGTTTTTGATTGTAAAAGAAATGTTGGATATTAGTGGGATTGATTAATAAACATTGGATATTTCATTTGCAGGAAGAAGTCCTTTTCCAATTTCCATTTCTGTGGAAAAGAATATTTCCATTTTCATTTTTCTTTCGAGAGTGATATCGATTTTGTTTTTAGAAATGATCTTTGTCATCCAATTTTTCACTTGTAGAGCTTAAATCATTTATCACCCCATTTTTATCCTCACACACAATTGAGAATAATTCATTTCGAAGGTGAAGGTTTCACTGTTTTGGTTTGGCCCGAACTTCTCCTGCCTAAATTGCTAAGCACCCTATAACTTCCCCGCCTTCTTTAAACCTGTCTCAACCCTTCCTAAACTGTATTTTTATAAATGGCCCTTAGAGAGACTATATATAAGCTTTTTAGTTAAGAAAATCTACTTGAAGATCCTTTGTTGTGTGAAGCTCTGTTCTTAGACTGTCAAACCCAATAAGAATATATACCTTTGTTTTTCTAGGAGTCGAGGATATCAGTTATCTCCGGTGGAATAGGTCGTATTATCATGTTCTCTCCTTGGTTGTTTTTAACCTGTGAATGAAGAATATATCTCTATTAGGATATAATATAAAAGTCATTCCTATCCTATCAATGCAGTCAATCCTGAGTAAGCACCACCAGCCAACGAGCATTATAATACCTTGTGTTGGATTACACATCCTAATTTAATACCTTTTTCTATCATTAGGTAAGGGTTGAGAAAACAGATTCTATGGTAGAATTTGTTACTCAATTTGTATGGCTTCGTGTCTGGTTGGCTGGTTTCTTGCTACTGGACAGTTGTTCGACAAGAGAATATAGGTTTTGTATAGGGTCAGTTTATTATGAACATAGTGATCCTGACTTAGAAAGCCATGGAGTGGGTTTGAGAGCCTTGTCAGTAGGCTCTTCAGCTTCATGTTCCAAATAATATGAATAATAAGAGGGGAAGAATATAGAATAGGAAGGATATCTATTATAAATTCAATCTTCCTACAGTTCCCACTTTTATTCCCTCGACTAAAGGCTCCTATTAATTCGCCTGCCCACACTTCTCTCCCTCGAGAACTGCTTGATAACTAGTTAGGAATGAAAAGATTATGGATTGTGTTATACATATTGGTGCTTATATATAAACTATACATGGGTGCTTGTGCGTTGAACTAAAGTTATATAAATTTTATATAACTTTCTTTTTCATTATTGTTATCAGAAATGCAACTTAAATAGTAACTAGGTAATAACATTTGTAATCTAGACTTTTTTTTAATGTAATGAAGAGTGCAACATGGTAATAAAAAAATTAAATTATTCTTTTGTTTAACTATTCTAATAATTATTTCTACTATATTTAGATATCCAAAAAAAAATTACAGTAGCATATTCCATAATACCCAATAAGAATATATATCATTGTCTTTGCAGGATTTGAGGATATCAACTATCCTGGTTGGAATATGTGGTATTATTGGGTTGTATCCTCGGTTGTGTTTAACCTATGAATGAAGAATATATCTCTATTAGGACATAGTGTAAAGTTCCTTCCTATCCTAGCAATACAGGCCTAATGCATCAATATGTATCTAGGGTTGAAGCCCAGCCCGCAAAGCGAAATAGTGCTAACCACTATGATTCCTTCATGAATGAATTGGTTAGGAATGAAAAAATTATGGATGGTGTTGTACATCTTGGTTCTTATATATGAACTATACCTGGGTGATTGTGCATTTCAGTACAGTTATATAGATTTTATAAAACTTTCTTCTTCATTATTGTTATCAGAAGTGCAACTTAAATAGTAACTAGATAATAACATTTGTACTCTATACTTTTGTTTAATGTAATGAAGAGTGAAACTTGGTAATAAAATAAATAAATTATACTTTTTCTTAACTAGTCTAAGAAGTATTTATATTGTATCTAGATATCAAAAACAAAATTACAGTACCATATTCTACATTGATATTAATGACATTTACATGATCAGTTATTACTCCATATCCCAAAAAGCATTGTACGTTGTTATGTTGGTGGTTGATTGTAAAAATAAAATTGGATATCAGTGGGATTTATTAAGAAACATTGGATATCAGAGGGATTTATTAAGAAATATTGGATATTTCATTTGTAGGCATAAGTCCTTTTTAAATTTCCATGTATGTGGACAATAATATAACCCTTTCTAGTTTTCACTGCAGAGTGATATCGATTTTGTTTTTAGAAATGGCCCTCAGATGTTAGGTTCCTCTAGACAGTACCTAGACTAATGGAAATTTAAATTTCACCCAGAGAAATAGGTCACAAAATTCATCTTGCTATGCATTGGTCTTCGTTTTCTACTTCTCAACCTTTGCAAACTCAAATATTTACAAGTTATTCCTATCTCTCCAAAAAATTTATTGGAAAACAAGATAGAAGAAAGTTGTTATGATTGCACTTCTACCCACATAGAAGCTGAACTACAAATGGACTCCAAATTCTATTGGACTTGACTTTGACAATTGGACTCGTATCTAGAATACAAACTACAAATAATTTCCTTTTTAATGTAATGAATGTTCTCATCTATGAATACAACCATTTTGAAAAGTGTTCCAAATGATGAGACAACTCTTTTAATTGGATTATCTATTGAATCTAAATTTCATGTTGCTGTAAAATGGTAATAATGGGAAGTAGAACCAAGGCCATCAACACTAATAGAAAATAACAACAACATGAGAACCCCACAATCAGTACACATCCAATGCATTGGACTCGAGGTAAGCAAATAAAGAGTTTCAAGGTTAAGAAAACTTAAATGATCCATGTAACCCTTAGAAAGAAATGGGAGATAAAGAGGACATCACAAAGGAAGATAGGAAAGAAAACAAAACCTTTAACTTAGATCCATAGCTTCATATTTTGCATAGGTCCACGGTATCTAAATAACATGTCATATTACATAGACAACTCCAGAATTTTTGTATGATATTTATGGCATTATACAAGATTATTGTATGATCTTTATGGCAATACATGATTTCTGATTTTTTTATATTGTTATATTGTAAATTGTTTTAATTATTATATTAAATTATTAAATTACATGTTTAAAACCGAGAATTAAATTTTATTACTCTGCATAAATAAATCACATAATGTTGTTTAAAATTTTTACCATCAACCAGTGCCATTTTTCTTGTCATATCGTATAGACCTGTACTTATCTTTACAATGCCTAAATTTACACAATTGAAGGCCCATCCTTAACCAAGGATCTGATGAAGAGCTTGCTTCCTCTTATCGACCTTTGTATTTATGATTTGCCTCTGCTTTGATGAAAGCACAAATCCAAATTTATATCCTTAACCAAGTCTCTGATGAAGTGCTTGTTGCCTCTGATCTACCTCTGTATTTATGATCTTCCTCTAATCTACCTTTGTTTTGTTGAAAGCAAAGAACCAAATTTATTTGGAAACCGAGTTTTATGTTGAATATTTCTTTTAGATTTGTAGTACCTTACAGGTTATTCCTATCTCTCCAACAAAATAATCGGATTAAATATCAACTTTAGAGGAAAATGAGATAGAAGAAGGTTTTCATGCTTTCACTTCTACCCACATATAAGTTGAACTACAAATGGACTTCCAAATTCTATTGGACTTGTTTTGACAATTGGACTCATATCTAGAATATAAACTACAAATAATTTCCTTTTTAATGTAATTAATGTTATCATCTATGAACACAATCATTTTAAAAAGTGTTCCAAAAAATGAGTGGTCTCCTTTAATTGGATTAGAGTGTTCATCTAAATTTCACATAGCTATAAAATGGTAATAATGGGAAGTAAACCCACAACCATAAACAATAATAGAAAATAACAACAACATGAGAATCCAACAATCAGTACGCATCTAATGCATTGGACTCAGGGAAAGTAAATAAAGAATTTCAAGGTTAAGAAAAGTTAAATGATCGATGTAACCCTTAGAAAGAAATGGGAGATAAAGCGAAAATCACAAAATAAGATTGGAAAGAAAATAAAACCTTTAACTTAGATCCACAAGTCTCTTCTGCATAGACCCACGGTATCTAAATAACATGTCATATGACATAGAAAACTACATAATTATTATATGATATTTATGGCATTATACAAGATTATTTTATGATATTTATGGTAGTACATGATTTCTGATTTTTGTTAAATTATTAAATTGTAGATTGTTTTAATTGTTATGTTAAATTGTTAAATGACATGCTTAAAACGAAGAATTATCTTTTATTGCTCTGCATAAATAATTCACCATAGGAAATAAAAAAAAAACCTTTAATTTATATCCATAGGTATATCTTTTGCATAGGTCCACGATATCTAAATAACATGTCATATGACATAGAAAACTCTAGAATTATTTTATGATCTTTATGGCACCGTATCTTTATCGTAGTATTGTTAAATTGTAAATTGTTTTAATTGTTATGTTAAATTGTTAAATTACATGTTTAAAATCTAGAATTAACTTTTATTACCTACATAAATAATTCACCTATTGTTGTTTTAAACTTTTACCATCAACCATACTTATGTTTACAATTCCTAAATTTACGCAATTGAAGGTCCTTCGTTAACGAAGGCTCTGATGAAGAGCTTTCTTCCTCTGATCTACCTTTGTATTTATGATCTGCCTCAAATTAGCCTCTATTTTGTTGAATGCACAGATAAAAATTTATATCCTTAACCAAGTCTCTGATGAAGTGCTTGTTGCCTCTGATCTTCCTCTATATTTATGACCTTCCTCTTATCTGCCTCTGTTTTTATCAAAGCAAAGATCCAAATTTATTTGGAAATCAGTTTTATGTGGAATGTTTCTTTCATATTTTCAGTATCTTAAAGGTTATTGCTATCTCTCCAACACAATAATTGGATTAAAAATATAAAATTTAGAGTAAAACGAGACAGAAACATGTTTTTATTCTTTCACTTCTACCCACATAGAAGTTGAATTACAAATGGACTTCCAAATTCTATTGGACTTGACTTCGACAATTGGACTCGTATCTAGAATATAAACCAAAAATAATTTCCTTTTTAATGTAATGAATTTTCTCATCTATATGAATATAACCATTTTTCAAAGTGTTACAAAAGACGAGACCTTTCCTTTAATTAGATTAGAGTGAATCTAAATTTCAGATAGAGTGAATCTAAATTTCATGTAGTCAGAAAATGGTAATAATGAGAGGTAGAACCAAAACTATCAACAGTAATTGAAAATTACAAAAACATGAGAATCCCACAATTAGTACACAACTAATGTGTTGGACTCAGGGCTGATAAATAAAGAGTTTCAAGGTTGAGAAAACTTAAATTATCCATGTAACCCTTAGAAAGAAATGGGAGATAAAGAGGACG
Source organism: Pinus albicaulis (assembly GCA_034641835.2). NCBI lineage: Eukaryota > Viridiplantae > Streptophyta > Pinopsida > Pinales > Pinaceae > Pinus > Pinus albicaulis. The sequence goes on along the minus strand of CM076584.1, from coordinate 516,940,123 downwards.
TCACAAAGGAATACAGGAAAGAAAAGAAAAAAAACCTCTAACTTAGATGTATAGTTTCGTCTTTTGCATAGGTCCACAGTATCTAAATAACATCACATATGACATAGAAAACTCCAAAATTATTGTATCATATTTATGGAAGTACAAGATTATTGTATGATGATTATTGTTTAAAATTTTTACCATAAACCAGTGGAATTTTTCTTCTCACATCATCTAAACCATTCTTTTGTTTACAATGCCTAAAATTTCACAATTGAAGCCCCATCCTTAACCAAGGCTCTAATGAAGAGCTTTATTCCTCTGATATACCTTTGTATTTATGATCTACCTCTAATCAGCCTCTGTTTTACTGAAAGCACAAATCCAAATTTATATCCTTAACGAAGTCTCTGATGAAGAGTGTGTTTCCTCTTATATGCCTTTGTATTTATGATCTTCCTCTGATCTGCCTCTATTTTGTTGAAAGAACAAATCCAAAATTATTTGGGAATCAGGTTTATGTGGAATTTTTCTTTCATATTTGCAGTACCTTACAATTTCTCCAACAAAATAAATGGATTAAATATAAACTTTAGAGGAAAACGAGATAGAAGAAGGTTTTTTAGCTTGCACTTCTACCCACATAGAATTTGAACTAGAAATGGAATTCCAAATTATATTGGACTTTAATTTCACAATTGGACTCATATCTATAATATAAACTAAAAATAATTTACTTTTTAATGTAGTCAATGTTGTCATCTATGAACACAACCATTTTTCAAAGTGTTCCAAAATATGAGACATCTCCTTTAATATAAACTACAAATAATTTCTTTTTTAATGTAATGAATTTTCTCATCTATGGATACAACCATTTTTCAAAATTTTCCAAAATATGAGACATCTCCTTTAATTGGATTAGAATGTTCATCTAAGTTTCACGTAGCTAGAAAATGGTAATAATGGGAAGTAGAGCCAATGCCATCAACACTAATATAAAAAAAAAAAACATCCCACAATCAATACACATCCATTGCATTAAATATCTAATGCATTGGACTCGAGGTAAGTAAATAAAGAGTTTCAAGGTCAGGAAAACTTAAATGATCCATGTAACCCTTAAAAAGAAATGGGATATAAAGAGGAAAAACCGGTGGCATTTCTATTTTCTCCCATAAATAGGAGATAAACCAGTGGAATTTTTCTTGTCTCCCATAAACTTTAAGACATTTTCTAGTTTTTTGGAAACCATGCACATGTCATCTCTCATAAACCTGACAATTAGAAAATACATCAAGGAGGCTTTCAAAATGACATTTCTATCAAATTTATAAAACTTTTAGCTAAAGGTTTCTATCACCTCATAGGGGTCCACTATCACCTAACCAACCATAACGGCTAGGATATGGTGATACTCATTTTGATTGGCAATAAATTATCAAAATTTTAGGTAAATCAAGGGACTCTTCTAGTTTTTTTGGAAACCATATAAATGTCATTTTTTCCATAAACTTTAAGGAATTTTATAGTGTTTTTGGAAACCATGTACATGTCATTTCTCATAAACCCAGAAATTAGAAAATATAGCAAGGATGCTTTAAAAATCACATGTATGTCACCTTTATAAAAAAATTGTAGGTAAATGTGTCCATCACCTCATAGGGGTCCACTATCAGCTAACCAACCATAATGGCTAGGATGTGTTGTTACTCATGTAGCCCCTATCCTTTTTAACAGAAATGATTCTTTCAAAATTACATGTCTAACACATCTATAAAACTTATAGCTAAATGCAAGGATTCTTTCAAAAGTACATGTCTATCACCTTTATAAAACTTAAAGCTAAATGCAAGGACGATCCTAGTGTTTTTGGAAACCATGTACATGCCATTTCTCCCATAAGACTTAAACATGTACATGTCATATCTCCCATAAACTTTAAGCATGGACATGTTATTTCTCCCATAAACTTTAAGTCATTTTCTAGTCTTTTGGAAACCATGTACATGTCATTTATCGCATAAATTTAAAGAAATTTTCTAGTGTTTTTGGAAAACATGTGTGTGTCATTTCTCCCATAAATATTAAGGCATTTGCAATAAATTTTCATTTAATATTTTATTGTGGTCGTAGTGTTTTTGGGAACAATGTACATGTCATTTCTCACATAAACTTTAAGAAATTTGCAACAAATGTTCATTTAATATATTTTATTGAATTTGTTTCTTTCGGGGATAAAAAATCCCACTAAACATGTTTGAAAAATGGACATTATGGATAGATGTTTCTTGTTATCCCAATCCAAGGAAAGCATTGATTATATATGTGCTATGAAATATTGTGACTAACAAAGTCCTCCAAAGAAAAATGAATATACTTGGAAGAAAAACAAACAATGAAGCATACTATATTGCATTAATAGATGGCTTGACAACTAGGAAGTATGGATCAAATGGAATTGTAGTTTTCACCAATTCTAAACTTGTGTGCAACCAAATCAAAGGCGTCTACGAAGTTAATAAAGATAGTTTAAAACAGATTCATGGAAAAGAAAACAATATTGTTATACAACTTCAATCATTTAGTATAAGACATTGTGAAAATGTTAATAAGATGTCTGGTGATCTATTGTATGGGGAAATGCCAATTCAAGATTCATCTGTCAAAGATGAAGTAGTATTTTATGGGGAAATTCCAATTTAAGATTCATCTCTGAAATCTGAATTAGTGTTGAGACACTCTCCTTCAAAATTTATTGATATGCTCTCATTCAAAATTTATTGATGGACATTGTAACATATATTTGATATGCGTGTGTTTTTTACTTATAAATGCGTCATTTTTAATGATCATTTGTTTTTTTTCAATTATATGGCAATTGTGCTCCCACCATGTAAGCACAACTTAGTGAACTTTCTATTTTATAAAAAAATTAGTATTTAATTTTCAAAATGTGCACCCACTATGTAAGCACAACACAACTTTGTGAACTTCATGTTTTAGAAATTTTTTTATTAAATTTTCAAAATGTGTAGGACTTCAACAAATTTTTGTTTAAAGTGAGTTTTACACATCAATTTTTGCTTTGAAAGTTTTGTGTTTCACATAATTTGTGTTTTTGCTCAACATTTATGTAAATTACGTCATTTTTTTGAATTCTTTTGATTTTTTTCAAATAGTAATTTTAAAAATAATTGTAAATGCAAGGGGTAACATTTTAAACATGATGTATTGATGTATTTCTAGATATATCCATATATATCATGAATGATCATTTTCCACATGATTCTTCGAGGCTTTAAACATTATGTGTATCTATGTAACTGCAGATATCCACTGTAGATATCCATATATATATATCATGGAGGATGATCATTTGGCTCGTCATTATTTGAGGAGAACATCAATAGAATCTCATGACTCTATGAGAGAGGGGGATCATGGATCAGGGGATGTTCATTGTATTTATATTAAATTTGCATGTTTTTAAATGACATTTGAATATGTAATATTATACCCATACATACATGTATACGTGTGGAATTGATTTTTTATTGAATATATAATTTTATCCCCATATACATACATGTATACATATGGAATTGATCTTTTATCAATTTTGTGAATTAGATTAATTTTTAATAAATTTAATTTTTTAGGAGTTCAGAGGAAAATAGTATGTACTCAATCAATGGGTCCCGACCATGGCTCACGAAATTGTGGTATGGTTCATGCAATATACTCAATCATATGTATCTACAAATTCATATTTTTTTATGAAGATACTCTCTCGTCACGTGAGGGTGGGTGTGGTACACATTCCCTTGGTGGCCAATCAATAGGTGGTGGGAAATTGCATGAGGGTGGTGGTACACATTCCCTCAATGGCCAATCAATGGGTGGTCATGTCGGTTCTAAACCAATGGGTGGTCGTGTTGGTTCTCAACCATCTCATGGTGGGCATGATGCTCCTCAGCCATCTCGAGTTGCCATCAATATGAACATTACTTTCATTCAATTATTAATTTGTTAAATTATTTATATAATTCTTTTATGGTTAAAAATAAAATTTTAACAAATTTTTTCACATGTTTTTTTATTTATACATAATTTTCTATATTGATGCAAAGGGTGAAAATGTTGCTCGAAAAAGATGTAGGCCAGACTAGATTATTCAATAAGAAGGTTGTACACCAACCACAACTTATCCTTCTAAAATTATTTATCTACTTTGGTAAACAAACATCTATCAATGCACATTACAAAGGTGTAAAAATCTTTATTCAAAATTGAAGAAAGATCTTCTGTCTTTGAAACACCCTGCTGAGAGTCGAGAAAGCTTAGAAATAGTTACACACTCTTTAAGCACACTTGTAGATGTTTACAAAAAACTTGGGTCAACCACTGATACTTTTTTAGAAGTGAAGAGGAAAATAAAGGAAACAGTAATGGTTCCCGATACATGGGATGACGCTAAAAACCAAGTTACAAAAGAAATGGAAAAATCTATGTTTAATTTCAAAAAAGGGCTAAAAAAAAAGATGATAAGGTGAAATATTTAAAGAACCCTAATATAGCTTTCCATTTGTACGATAGGCACCTTATAGCCTATGGAAGACTACCATGGAATGACAAGGTTCCTGTTTATTTTGAAAAACTACTTTATGAAGAATTATTTTTGGGAATCAAACCAAATTATAATGACCTTCCTTTTGAAGTTTTTGGTCCTATGAAAGGTCGATTATGTGACCGTAGGGGCGCTAAGGGTGATCTAATTTTCCTCACCGCGAGCCACCATTGGTAAGCCGACCTCTTCATGTAGAAATTTTGTGGTCAGAGATGGATGTCACTTCTCAAATTAGTCGAGAAGCAAGGAATTCCATCATAGACAATGTTCAGACTCGACTTGGTGGAATTGATATTGATCTGAATTGACAAAGAGCACAAGAGAGTACACGTGCTAATTTTTTGAATATTACAGATGATGAGATAGAAAACATGAGTATTGCATACCTTAAATCATATCTAAAGCAATGTTGCAATAGTTGGAATGACTTAATTCTTCATGAGGAAGAGGGCATGGGATTGGTATGTGTTAATGGTTAGGGTACATATTTTAATATAGTTTGAAATTTGCATATACTTTTTTATTTGTATATGTTAATATCAAAAAATGTATATCTTCATTATTTGAAATTAACACACTTTTTGAACGAAAATTTGGATAATATCACAGTCGAAGGTTCAGGTTCTCGCAATCAAGATGATATGTTAGGAAATGTTAGTGTTTTTTGAGAGTTCACGATGTTGATGTACAACCATTATTCTATTATTATATCGGTATCATGCTGACATATTCTTAAAAGAAATTATTTTTTACACACATGTATATAATTAAATATTAACATTTTCTGATTATGTCTTATGTTTACGCAACTGAGCTGCCCTCTTCTTCCCAGTTAGAAGATATGTCAAATCCACTGTCACAAGTGTTCAATTTTTCACTTATCTTTCAAGTTCTAAATTGAAGTGAAAGTTTCATTAAAAAATGAAATCTAGATCTTCAGTTATTTTACAGTTTTTGAATTTTTGAATTTTAGGTTTGCGGAGATTATTTCCATTCTCCAAGGAATTTAGCATCAGTTTGTATGATGGAGATAGGAACATACAAAAAATTTGAACAATAAGTTGTATAATTTTTTTTTAAATATTATTGCATTGTTTCATGCATTTACATTTGAAAATTTTTATATATTATACAATTTATAGTGGAGGATGCATTGATGTAGGGCTAACACAGGACAATGGAGGGGGAACTACATAAGGTATTCCATGATTTATTTTTTTTCGTTGAGTTTGTTTTATTGAAGTTATAAATTCTCATTCAATTTTAAAACTTAAAAATTTAATTTTAATACATTTAATATAATTTTTTTATGCATGTATACATATATATATGTATATGCAATTAGGGCCAATAGGGGACAATGGAGGAGGAACTACATGATGCATTGAAAAAATATCTCAATTTTTTTTTTTTTTTTAGTTTGTTTTATTGAAGTTCTACATTCTAATTCAATTTTGAAATATTAAATTTAATTTTAATACATGTAATATAAATTTGTTATACATGTTTACATATATATGTATATACAATTAGGGCCAACATGAGACAATGGAGGGGGAACTACATGAGGTATTGCACAATTTTTTTTTTTTAATGAAGTTATACATTCTCATTCAATTTTAAAACAATAAATTTTAATGTTTACAGATTGTGTACGTTCCCCATTCTTCAGATGATAGCACAAGGAGGCTCAGGAGGCTGCTGGAAAATACATTGCAACCAAACTCTCTCTTTCATTGATGCACATCCAACATTTTATTTGATCTAGTATTTTTATAACTTAAATGTGCATCATATTTACTTTCCTATATAACTTGATACCTGTAACACTTGATACATTGTTATATTTACTTTAATTGTTCATGATATAAATTTTGGACATATTTTACATTTTGGATAATTGAAATACATTTACTTTAATTAAATGATTTTAAATTTTGGATAGTTGTTACGTTTGGAATGTGATATCATGTTGTGATATAATGTTCACTTAAATGATCTCAGATTATGTTTTGTTTTAAAAACTTTTTGTTTTATTACTTGTTATTTCAAATGAATCTATATTGAAATTGCAAAATACAAAACACATGGACTACATGTTATGCATTTGAACATGTGATAATGTTATATATTTAGGTGTAAATATCTATTAAATATAATATTTAGGTACATTCGGCATGATCATGTGTCATTTAAAACAATCATATGTATGGTTTTACATATTTAAGTTCGTGAATATATGTAACAATGGTTGAAGTAAATTTGCATTTAGTTGTTACATTTTTCATACATGATGGCATGGTGTTATAATTTTAACTTAGATTCAATCTTAGATTAAATGTTTTGTTTTTAAAGCTCAAGTTTCTTTGTCATTTTTTTATTTAAAACGAATCTAGATTGAAATTGCAAATTAGAAAACACATGTTGTACATGTTATGCATTTGAACATGTGTAAATGTTATATAAATAAGTGTAAATTACTATTAAATGTGATATTTAGGTACATTTTACATGATCACGTGTCATTTAAAAAAATCATATCTATGGTTTTACATATTTAAGTTCAATAATATTTGTAACAATGATTGAGGTACATTTGCATTTAGTTGTTACATCTTGCATACATGATGACATGTTGTTATAATGTTAAATTAGATTCAATCATAGATCAAATGTTTTGTTTTTAAAGCTCAAAGGTGTTTTGTCATTTGTTATTTAAAACAAATATAGATTGAAATTGCAAATTACAAAAAACATATGGTACATTTTATGCATTTCAACATGTGTGAATGCTATATAATTAGGTGTAAATTTATATTAAAGGTGATATTTAGGTACATTTTGCATGATCATGTGTCATTTAAAACAATCATATATATGGTTTCACATATTTAAGTTCATGAATATATAACAATGATTGAAGTACATAAATTCGTTTAGTTACATTACATTTTGAATATATGATGACTTTTTGTTATCATGTTAAATTAGATTCAATCTTAGATTAAATACTTTTTTTTTAAAAGCTCAATTTATTTTGTCATTTGTTATTTAAAATGACTCTAGATTGAAATTGCATTTACAAAACACATGTGGTACATGTTAAATGAATTTTAACATGTACTAATGTTATATAATTAGAACATACATCTATTAAAAGTGATATTTGGGTGTAAATTTTTCACATGCTAATGTGTCATTTAAAACAATTATAAACGGTTACATACATATTTAAGTCCATTAATATGTAAAAATGATTGAACTACATAAATGCATTTAGTTACATTAAAATTTGAATACATTATGACTTCTTGTTACAATTTTAACTTAGATTCAATATTAGATTAATTTTTTTATTTTTAAAGCTTAAGTTATTTTGTCGTTTCTTATTTAAAATGAATCTAGATTGAAATTGAAAATTACAAAACACATGCGGTACATGTTAAATGAATTTGAACATGTATAAATGTTATATAATTAGGACATACATCTACGAAAAGTGATATTTAGGTACATTATGCACATGATCATGTGTCATAAATAAAAAAATCATATATTGTTTTACATATTTCACTTTAAATACAAATATGTTTAAGTTCATGATTATGTAGCAATGAAAGAAAATTTGCATTTAAATCATACATTTTTTTTATTTTAAATCATTCTTATAATGTCTTAATATACAATACATATAGTTGTATGTCTAAAAACAATCATAAAGTTGTAGGTGTACATAGATGTGTCAAAAAATTTCATAAAATTTCAAAATTGCATTAAAAAATATCCAGTACACAACATTTTTCATTAATATACATAGAGAGCTACTATGGATGTATGTTGACAATAAACTGGAAATTACCAACACGTACCACACATTTTTCATTCAAGAATGAATATTATGATTTCCTTTAGATGTCTAAAACAAAATCATAGCTTAAAATTTGCATTATATCAAATATTATAGATACATACATTTTGCAATAATGACATAAAATTAACTAGCTCATACCATAAATGTGTGAAATCATTTAAGACCAGAGAACCTACATGTATCTGTACATGTGTGTAAATTACTTGTTGTGTGCATGTCCAAAAACAATGTACATTTGAAAAAACTTGTACATAACATAAAATATACATATAATAATGTAAAACTTAAGAAGGCACAAAAAAAAGGCTAATAATTTCTACTTGAGTTTTGTACATTCTAAAAGATGAATCCATGGAGAAGAAATTGTTGTGCAGTTCAATCAAAAAAATTGTAATGGAATGCCGTCTTCAATGATCTATTCATGATCATCTTTTGACATCTTCCTTTTGTTAAGTTTCAATTTTTTCTTTAATTGAACTTCTATCAACTTCATGTGTGCTACACAGACCAAGTGACTATATTGACAACTTATGACATCTGGTTCATAGTCTTAACAGTAAACAAAATCACAACAAATATGACTTTGTTGGAAGAAATAACATTTTAGTATACTAGACCCTGTGTCATATATAAACCCATTATCATCATAATTTTCCAATAATTTTGTCTTTCGTTCAGTGCAACACATCAGATAATACTTGACATTTTCTATGTTGTTAGTAGGAGCAACTACAACAAAAAAATCTCTTGCAGAATAAAACAAACTTACAAACATGAAAAAATAACTTTAAAATTAACATGTGTACTTTATTTTATTATCTCTTTCTAGATCTCTATCATTTGAAAGCAATTGAAGGGTTACCTTCTCTAATAATATCAGAAACTCAACCACCATCAGATGATACTATAGTCTCCTCTGATTTCATTTCTTCAAAGTTTGCAATAGGCATTTTCCCCTTTGTATTTAGTTATGTATGTTGCCAACCTTTCACATACATTTTTTTTTCACAAACATCACTGGATTCTGTGTCGTCTATGAAAACATGACAAAAATTAGAATATTTTCATTTATCAAATGCAAACACATTTTGATACTCCTTTGTTTTATTTAAATGCAATTTTCAAGACGCTTTTATTGTTTCAACGTCATTTCCAATTGATCTATCTACGACTTGGACCCCAATATGCCAAAAAAAACTTATATGAAAAATTCAAACAAGAATATAAATAAATTATTCAAAATACAATAAAAGATAATAATTTTGATAAATAATGTTTAAAATTAGAAAATTAATAAAAAAGAGAATTTTATTCCATGACTTTTCCATTATTCATAAATCTTCATTGATATAAAAGTGATATTCTTTAATAAGATGTCAATTTTCACTGGTTATTTGTATATGGTCAACATTTTCTTCAGCGTGTCTATATAGAATATCGACAAGCATGGAGAGTTTTTTAGAATGATAGTATTCACTCTGTATTTATTTTTGTGGAACAAATATGTAATTCTCTGCAAAATTAACTATTGATAAAATGGTCCCCCGTGGAAAAAATTCATGGTATTTTTTGAATTGCAAGTCCTAACATCAATCTGTATGGGAATTCTTGGTGTATTTATAAATTTCTGCCTCAAAATTTCTCGAAAACTATATCACAAAAATTTATTCTTCTTGTAAATTGATCATTTTAGCACTTCTAGTACTACTTGAACCAATCCATGTATGAATATATTCATATCTCTTACATTTAAATTTTATGTTGGAGAGTGATTGATCATTTATATCAATAATATATTTGTTGGCAAATAAATTCAAATTTCCACAATGATTTCATTTTTTTACCACCAACAGGTTTCTTTTGGTAAAATAATTCATGGCTTTCTCTTGCACATAGAATTTGAGATATGAAATTATGGATATTGGAAGAAGGAGGTGAATTTTTCCAAAAACAATTACCAAAATTAAGCAATGTGTCATAATATAACTGAAATTCCACATGATAATCACAACAATTGTCGCGTAGAGTGATAAGTTTAACATACCATGGTTTTTGTTGCACAAAAACACATATTGAGACATTAATTTCATGTTTCTCTTCTATGAATTTTTTGAACAACTCTATATAAGTGGTGTATAAGATATTTTTTGCATGTTCTTCGTACTAATTTCATGCTTTTCTTCATTGCATCAAATCCTTTGCTTTTGGTGAAACACATGATTTTTTGATCCAATATTGATATATTATCTTTTTAACATCTTCTCCAAGTCTATATTTGTGTGGTTGCCTACAAATAACTGTCCAACAAGCGAGTTCATCATTTACATCTATTTGCAATCGAAATTTCTGATGTTTGTGCAAATTTTTTTGCGAGGTCCATATTGTTTGTGCCACAGATTTCACCAAATCATTCTCTTTAGTACCTGATGAAACCACTGCCATTTGTATTTATCTACTTGAATATAAATCACTTTTCTTTCTGGATCTTCCAATTGTCTTTAGAGCACTATTTATATTTTGTATCACATTTTCTTAATTTTTTTTATCTTTTGTTTATTTTCAAATACCCAATAAAGTCATAGGTTCGTTGAATTTCTTTTATGTTGAGGGACTTCTCAAAATTTGTGCTTGAACTACCACATTTTCATCTTTGAAGAACATATCAATAATGCGCTTAACACAATATCGTATAACATGGTAAACTTTTTTATATTCATATGTGGCAGTGTCAACATTTTCTAACATCTCATCATCGATATTCATTTCATCTGTACATATTAGAATTAAATGTAAAAGATGAGTTTACATATTCAATAAATAGTTAAATTTATAAATAATTATAATTTCAATAATACACCTTCAACATGTATATACATACCTGGTGATCCAATTTCTTCACTTGAATTTATTTCAACATTTTCAACATCTTTAATAATTGGTTAAATATCTCTTTCACTTTCTATTTCAAAATTTTCTATCTCATCATCAATGTTATGAGGAATATCTCTCTCTATTTACATTGCAAAATATTTTTCAAATTAGTTCATCAAATAAAAATTAAGTTTCACGATACACTAGAGTTAAATTTTAAATATCATTTTAAATATTTACATTGACACACATGCTTCAGCTTTTAGTTGAAGTTGATTTTACCTATAAATATTTGAGCATTCTTTTCTCTCTTTTTTTGTGATATTCTCTCCCCTGTTCTCTATGAGCCTCAACATCTCTTGTTCGATCATATTTTCTCTTGCAATTTCTTCGATTTCCCATGATAATTTAGTATGAAGCTCAAAAAATTTCCTTCAAAATGCTGTGAAAAAAAACTCACTACAAAAATTTAGAAAAAAAATCACTTCAAAAAATCATCACAAAAGATTTAATTTCAAAAAAACTCACTATAAATTTTTTTCACAAAACACATATTTCAACCCAAATCACTTTAAAAATTCTGCCAAAAAAATGTCTTTTAAAAATGAAGCTCAAAATATTTTCTTCAAAGTCCTGCAAAATTATTTCACTTTAAAAATTTAGACAAAACTCACTTTAAAAAACCATTATAAATTATTTACTTCAACCCAAAACACTTACACTAAAAAATGTCACTTTAACCTCCAAAAAATTTCCTTTGAAAATTCATTCCAAAAACCCTTTGAAAATTTAGCGTGAAAAACTTCTTTTGCAAATTTAGCCCAAATTAATTCCTTTCTAAATTCATCCCAAAAAAATTCCTTTGCAAATTCGCCTAAATTATGAAGAAATGTGCGAAGATAATGTTTCATAAACCCGTTATCATCATCATTTTCCAATAATTTCATCTTTTGTTCAGTGCAACACATCGAATAATACTTGAGATTTTCTATGTTGTTAGTAGGTGAAAATACAACAAAAACATCTCCTGCATAATAAAACAAACTTACATGAATTTATATCATAATTAACATGAAAAAAAAACTTTTGAATCAACATGTGTGCTTTATTTTATTATCTATTTCTAGATCTCTATCATTTGAAAGCAATTGAAATGTTACCTTCTCTATCAGGATCAGAAACTTGACCACCTTCAGATGATACTATAGTCTCGTCTTATTGCATTTCGTGAAAGTTTTAAACATGCATTTTCCCCTTTGTATTTAGTTATGTATGTTGCCAATCTTTTACATACATTTTTTTTTCACAAACATCATTGGATTATGTGTTGTCTATGCAAACATGACAAAAACATGAATATTTTCTTTTATAAAATGCAAACACATTTTGGTACTCCTTTGTTTTAATTGAATGCAATTTTCGAGTCCCTTTCATTGTTTTAACATCATTTCCAATCAATATATCTACATCTTGGACCCCAATATTCCATAAAAACCTATATGAAAAATTCAAACAAGAATATAAAGACAATATTTAAAATACAATAAAAGATAATAATTTTGATAAACAATGTTTAAAATCAGAAAATTAATAAAAATTAGATAATGTATATTAAGGTTATATATATATATATATATGCAATTTAATTAGTATATATGTACATGTACCTTCATACTTCCCTTGACTCGTTAGTCTCATGGCTTAGTGCAGTAATGCTCCATTGAACAACTTGTTCAATTGAGACAAGTCAGTGTGCAGAGTGGCCCATTTGATATTTCGAAGTGCTCATTTTATACATGCCCCTGCACCATCATGTTCTAATTTTCCCTAACCAGTCTCAAAGATATTCCAATAATGTTTAATGTTGGTTTTCATATGAAGACAACACAACCAAAAGAATGATCATGAATATTTGAATTGACCTGTGCATCCATCTAACCATATCCAATGTTCAATGAATTTTATCCCATGACTTTTCCATGAGTCATAAATGTTATCAAAACAATTTTGTACAAAATATGTATCACGTGTATGATCGTCACTGATATAGAACTGATATTCTTTAAGAAGATGTCAATTTTCACTCGTTCTTTCTATATGATCAACATTTTTTTCAGTGTGTCTATGGAGAATATGGACGAGCATGGAGAGTTTTTCAGAATGATAGTATTCACTCTGTATTTCTTTTTGTGGAACAAATGTATAATTCTCTACAAAATAAACTATTGATAAAATGGTCCCTCATGGAAAAATTTCACGGTATTTTTTGAATTGCAAGTCTTTTGATCGATCTCTATGGGAATTCTTGTTGTATTTATAAATTTTTGCCTCAAACCTTCTCAAAAACTCTATCACAAAAATTTCTTCATCTTGTAAATCGACCATTTAGCACTTCTAGTACTACTTGAACCAATCCATGTATGAATATATTCATATCTCTTAAATTTAAATTTTATGTTGGACATTGATTGATCATTTATATCAATAAGATATTTTTTGTGAAATAAAGTCAAATTTCCACATTGATCGTATTTTTTACCACCATCACATTTTTTTTTGGAAAAATAATTCATCGCTTTCTCTTGCACATAGAATTTGAGAAATGAAATCATGGGTATTCGAAGGAGGAGGTGAATTTTTCCAAATAAATTTACCAAAATTAAGTAATACGTCATAATATAACTGAAATTCCACATGATAATGACAACAAAAAGTGTCATGTATAGTAAGATGTTTAACAGACCATGGATTTTGTTGCACAAAAGAACTGATTGAGACATTATTTTCCCGATTCTCTTCTATGAAATTTTTGAACAACTTTATCTGAGTGGTGTCCAAGATATGTTTTGCATGTTCGTCATACTAATTTCGTGATATTCTTCATCGCATCACATCCCTTTCTTTTGGTGAAACACATGATCTTTTCATCCAATATTGATATATTATATTTTTAACATCTTCTCCAAGTATATATTTGTATGGTTGCCTACAAATAACTGGCCAACAAGCGATTTCATCATTTACATCTATTTTCAATCGAAATTTCAAATGTTTGTACAACGTTTTTCATGAGATCCCTAATGATTTTGCCATAGATTTTACTAAATGATTCCCTTTAGTACTTAATGAAACCACTGCCATTTGTATTGCTCTACCTACATCTAAATCACTTTTCTTTCTAGATCTTCTAATTGACTTTAGAGCACTATTTATATTTTGTATCACATTTGCCTTATTTTTTTTATCTTTTGTCTATTTTCAAATAACCAATAAAGTTGTAGCTTCCTTTAATTTCTTTGATGTTGAGAGACTTCTCAAAATTTGGGCTTGAACTGCCACATTTTCATCTTTGAAGAACATATCAATAATGCGCTTAACACAATATCGTATAACATGGTCAACTTTTTTATCTTCATATGTGTTAGTGTCAACATTTTCTAACATCTCACCATCAATATTGATTTTATTTTTACATATTATAATTAAATGTACAAAATGAGTTTGCATATTCAATAAATAATTAAATTTACAAATAATTATAATTTCAGTAATACAAATTCAACATATATATACTTACCTGGTGATTCAATTTCTTCATTGGAATTTATTTCAGCATTTTCAACATCTTCAATCATTGGTTCAATATCTCTTTCACTTTCTCTTTCAAAATTTTGTATCTCAACACAATATCGTATAACATGGTCAACTTTTTTATCTTCATATGTGTTAGTGTCAACATTTTCTAACATCTCACCATCAATATTGATTTTATTTTTACATATTATAATTAAATGTACAAAATGAGTTTGCATATTCAATAAATAATTAAATTTACAAATAATTATAATTTCAGTAATACAAATTCAACATATATATACTTACCTGGTGATTCAATTTCTTCATTGGAATTTATTTCAGCATTTTCAACATCTTCAATCATTGGTTCAATATCTCTTTCACTTTCTCTTTCAAAATTTTGTATCTCATCATCAATGTTATGAGGAATATCTCTCTCTATTTACATTACATAATATTTTCCAAATTAGTTCATCCAATAAAAATTAAGTTTCACAATACACTAGAGTTAAATTTTAAATATCATTTATAATATTTACATTTACATAATTGCTTCAACTTTTAGTTCAGATTGATTTTCCCTATCAATATTTGAGCATTCTTTTCTCTTTTTTTTGTGATATTCTCTCCCATGTTCTCTACGAGCCTCGAAATATCTTGTTTGATCATATTCTCTCTTGCAATTTCTTCGATTTCCCATGATAATTTAGTATGAAACTCAAAGAATTTCCTTCGAAATCCTTAAAAAAAATCTCACTATAAAAATTTAGAAAAAAAACTCACTTGAAAAAATTATCACAAAATATTTAATTTAAAAAAAAATCAATTTAATTTTTTTTCACAAAAGACATATTTCAACCCAAATCACTTACTTTAAAAATTCCGTGAAAAAATTGTCTTTAAAAAAGAAGGTCAAAATATTTCCTTGAAAGTCCTGCAAAAGTATTTCACTTCAAAAATTTAGACAAAAACTCACTTGAAAAAACCATCATAAATTATTTACTTCAACCCAAAACACTTACAATAAACAAATGTCTCTTTAAATTCCAAAAAATGTCCTTTTAAAATAATTTCCAAAAAAGCTTTGAAAATTCAGCCCAAAAAACTTCTTTTGCAAATTCAACCCAAAAAAATTCCTTTCTAAATTCATCCCAAAAAAATTTCTTTGCAAATTTGGCCGGAAATATGAAGAAACATACGGAAAATAATGTTTCTATTTTCATCTATTTATATAGTTGCGAAATTTTTGTTTTTGGAGGGGCTGATGGGATTTGCGAGAAAAATTTCGACCAAAATTTTTTTTCATTAAAAATAACGAGATAGAGCCCAAAAGAAAATTCATGTTGTCAGTCAAAATAAAACATATGCAATTATGTTGTAGCTCGGCTGTAAACACATTTCTTCAATTTTGGAATAGTTAAACTCCATCAAATTTTATGAATTAACTTTCGGAAGAAAGACTAGGATTTGTAGAATTCAATCTAACTTTATGGAATTTCATAGATATTTACTACTTTTAATGAATTTTGTAATCAAATGGGTGCAAAATAATTCTTAAGGTCATTATGATTCAATGAAATCAAAATTTTCTCTCTCCCAAAATACACTATAAAAAAATTGAAAACATTATGGTACTTTACATTGGTCTTTCGTTTGTAATAGGTAGTTTTTAGATTTTTAGTCTATAATTAATATGTTTAGAAACTTGACGCAAACCGAAACATATTTAAAATATGAAGTTTTTTCATATTGTGTCAATTCAAAATAATCTAGTAATTATGTTATGCATTATTTGGTTTAGTAAATATAATGATACTGAAGTAGACTCTGTTTAGATTGTTGTAACATATTTTTTTTCTCAAAAAACACAATTTTTTCAAAGAATACACCAACGCATCTCAACGTGACTTTTTATGAATTCTTTGATTGTTAAAGAACAAATACTCAAATAATTGTTAAGTTGACGTATCAAATGTGAATAAAAAAATTCCAAAAAATAAGTAATAGAAAGCTATAAAATTTCTGAGAGGTTTTTTTTTATCGTAAAATGAAATTCTAAACAGAAAACTTGTTTTGGCTTGAAGAAATTTGAAGAACTTCTAAAAATGATACATTTTGTTTTGGCAAAAAGTGTAAGCCAACTTCACATTTTCACCTAATTTGAATATTGAAATATTTTACTATGGTCATACTTTCTATATATGAAATTCTTATTAAATTATATTAGATAGTATTGATAATCAAAAAAATATTTAATTTATATATTGAAATATTTAGAAGGAAAATATAAGTACTTTCAATCTTTTAAAATTTTAATTACTTTATCTCTATAAATTAATATAAAATTAAGTTACTTAATATACATATAAATAATAGATGTTGGAGATGTCGGATTTGATTTACTTTATTTCTATAAATTAAAATAAAATTAAGTTACTTAATATATATAGAAATAATAATTGTTGGAGATTTTGGTCATAGCATTGCACTGTGTAATATTTGTGATCATTCCAATGTTTCATATGGTAATTCCGTCATCAGGGACCAAAAAGAGCAGTGTGAATAAACTAATGAGCTTATTAATAGAATAAAATGAACTATGTATTAGTTGGATTAACTCTAAAAAAATATTAACTAACAATTATAGAATCTTTGACCAAACTCAGATTTGACACTAATGATTAAATTAATAATTAGTTTTTGTTGTTTTTGAAAAATTAACAAAATTTATTGAGAAAGATTAGAAATGAAATATTTAAAATAGTAATTAATTTTTTTATTTTAAGAATTAGTTAATAAAGAGGGTGTTAGGATATTTACTAAATAATAAATTAGTTGAATTTAAATAAATTATAAATAGATTAAGGATTATCAAAATGAAGGACACTAAGAATTAATAAATTAAAAGGAATTTTTTTATATTTTTAGTTAATAGCCAAAGATATCTAGTAAAATGAAGAGACTAAGAATTAAGGCCAGAATATTTTTTTTAAAGGGTTAAAAAGTAGTTAAGAGCTACTTAAACTTTGTTATTCTATATTTGTTAAGAATTAACGAATTAAGAGTTCTTTAATATGACTAAAAAAATTATTAAAAATTTTAATAGTTAACAGAAAAGAAAGGATCAAAAGAGTAAGAGGGTAAGAAGAGAAGGTATTCAAAGTAGTAGGTTCAAAGGTCAATGGATAAGATGGTGAAGAATGAGTTTCCAAACACAAACAAAATTACACATCTTTCATAGTTAGAAGAATTCCCTTATGAATGCAATTAAGGATACAAAAACCTCTTTGAAAAAAATTTGCAATCTTGTATCAGCAATGGCACGGGATTGTTAGTTTCAAAAGATTCCTCTCTTTTAAAATTGTTTTAAATAACGATAATATTGTGTGTGTCTTATTTCACTATTATACATTTTAGAATTACGAATAATCTGGAGGTAATGATAGTAGTATCGTTCCTTGACAACCTTTACCTCCATTGGATCATGTTTTGATACTATTTGCGGTTAGTTATGCGTTTTGACGGGAGATGAAAGGAGGCACAAGTGATATTATCTAAAGTAAATAGTGTATGTTCTTTTATTTTTATCTCGTAACTGGTTTTTATTTGAATTAATTTTAGTAGGTGCTATTGTGTTTCTGTTTGTGTTATTGGATCAAATGTTAGATGATTGAAATGTTTTAAGTCATTAGATCCACTCTTTTTCATTTGCCCTAAACTAACTAATTAACTAACTCAGGCTTAAATTTTGAAAATTGCTTGACCAAAATATGTGCTCTTTCTTTCTATTTTAATGACTCTAACTATTATTTTCTTGTTTCGATCTTAAAGAGGCTATTACAAACGCAACACAGAGGTGGCCAAGGTCATTTTCCGGAGAGATTTTTCACAGTTTGCAAAGAGTTATATTAAATCTATGCACGATGCAATTGGGGATCAAAGTCAACTCTGTGTTAAACAACAAAGCCATGGCAATTTGAGACAACATCTCAGTGCTCTGTTCTCCACAGAAGCCCTCGCCAAATCTCTGGAATGAATGGACAAGCCTTTTCTTCTCACAATCCGCTAGTGGGATCATAAAAAAATCCCGTGTCATTAATTATACCTTGGATGTATGAGTAGTTTTTTTCTGATTTTTTTTACATTTACTGTTATCAGATCAAACAATTTCTTTTATCCATGGCCCAGTGTTGTAGAATTATATGATTGCAGATTAACTTTGAGATAATATGCGAATACACCAAAAAAAACTTTAGAACTTAAAATAAAGCGAACTACTACATATTTTCCAAGGTCATAAGTCGATTAGAGACATGTGAACACACAAAGTTCAAAGTTGAACGACTATACTTTATTGGACACACCGAACCAAATACACAGTGATTTATTGAATATTAATAACAGGAAACTCGCCTATGTCTATTCTTACCAAAAAGACCGGAGACCTAATTTATGCCAGAACCAAAGCATAATTTTTTCCTTTCTTACCAGATCATGAGTCATTAGATTCTTCTGATATGATTTTTTTTTTCTTTTTTTTTTAACTATTCTATAAATAGTAATGATGAATGGAATTTTTTCATATATGAGAAATCGGATTTTTTTTTTTTTTTTTAAATTGTATTAGAAGTTTGAGTTAATTAAGAAATGTAGTTTATATTTAAGTAATGAAATTATAATTTTTAGATTTTTGTTATGTCAATAATTTTTTACCTTTTTATACTAGATTATTTTGAAGATATCCTAAAGTTATAAATAATGGGTAAACTTTTTCTCAATTGAACCAAATGTAAATAAGGCTGGTATGTATAAATAAAGCCAAGACATTTTATGTTAAATGTGTTTTTTTAATTTAATGTTCATTTTTGAGTAGTTATTTTGATTAGTGTTTGGTTTTATTTAGAGAATTTTGTTTTAGTAGTTATTATATAATGTTTTACTAATAGGAATCATATTTTATTGTTTAAAAGTAATAAATATTATTTTAGTAAAAATAATTATTAAATATAAAATTTAAATGAAATGTTTTAAAAAATAAGAGAATAATGACTTGATTAAAATATAAATATTTTGAAATTAAGATATTTTAACTAGATTTTATGTAAATTTCTAAAATATAGTGAAGGATATTTTTAATTCTCCACTTTCTAAAGTATCATATTTTATTTTGTCTTTTCTAATTTGTTTATTTTTTCATACATTTATAAAATAATTGTAAATTTGTCAAAATTTGATTGTGAAAGTTTGTAAATTTTGTATAAATTGAATTGATTTTTTTTAATGATATAACCTATAGAGTTATTATCATTTTATGTTGTGACTAGGAGTTTTTTATTTTTATAATTCATGTTAGTTACTTTTTATAACTTTAAGAGGTTCTTAATATTGCCCTTTTTTTTAATAAATGGAAATCCAATATATATTTAAAAAGAGGATGAGATAAGAGAATTTTAGGATAACAATTTTTTTGTTTGTCCAACTTATCTCATGTCAATATTTATTTACCTATAGTTTGCTTGCATGTTCAATAGCTCCCCATGAGGTTTGGACATAATAGGTAATGGAAATTTAACCACTTATAAAACAAATAATTTAAATAAATTAAATTTTCTTTAAATTTGTTTCAATTCACAACTAAAGTGAATTTGTATAAATTTTTTTATAAGAAAAAACATAACTTTGATATATTATAACAATTCTCACTTAACTAATATTTCAATTTGGTATTAGGTCCTTTATTAATAAAGTTGTTTTCTTTAGCATGGAGTACAATAAAAAAATTATAATCAAATAATAGGAGCAAAAATATTCACAATAGAATTTATTTGAATAAATAAATGTGTGAAATATTTTAATAAGAAACTAAATTTTGTAATTATAAAATATAAAACTATAACTTAAATTTCTTATTTTACTTTGTATTTTTTTCTTATGTATATAGAGAAAGGCTAAACCAAGCTTGGAGTTAAGAAAATAAACCATAACATAAAGAAAAATATCTCCTTCCAAAAATGTCTCTATATTAAAATGACATTCACTTTCTTGTATACCAAGACTATTGTTCTTCATAACACCCTAAAGAGGAAATGCGATGGTGTGTAACATAGGATTGAGTATTCAATCCAAATCATTTCCAAGACACATTTGTATTCAATCCAAATCATTTCCAAAATGGCATTCACTTTCTTGTATACCAAGACTATTGTTCTTCATAACACCCTTTAGAGGAAATGCGATTGTGTAACATAGGATTGAGTATTCAATCCAAATCATTTCCAAGACACATTTGTATTCAATCCAAATCATTTCCAAGACACATTTGTAGCCTTGAGATTAAAAAAATTCCATCAAAATTTGTATAAGTATTGGATGGTGTCAATATCAACATTGACCCATTAATTTATACAAAAAAAACCTCAAGTTGTATTCCTATGATGGTTTGGGATGGTGTAAAATATGATTGAGTATTCAATCCAAATAATTTCCAAGACAGATTTGTAGCCTTGAGATTCAAAAATTTCCATCATAAATTGTATAATTATGGGATGGGTATGAATATCAATGTTGGCCGATTAATTTATACAAAAACAACCTCAAGTTGTATTCCTATGATGGTTTAGGATGTTGTAACATACGATTGAGTACTCAATTCAAATAATTTCCAATACACATTTGTAGCCTTGAGGTTCAAAAATTTCCATCATAAATTCTATAATTATGGGATGAGTGTGAATATCAATGTTGGCCCATTAATTTACACAAAACCAACCTAAGTTATATTCCTATGATGGTTTTGGATGGTGTAACACAGGATTGAGTATTCAATCAAAATCATTTCTAAGACACATTTGTACTCTTGAGATTCAAGAAATTCCATCATAAATTCTATAATTATGGGATGAGTGTGAATATCAATGCTGACCCATTAATTTATAAAAAACCAACCTTAAGTTGTATTGCTATGATTCAAATTGTACTATGAAAAAACCTATTGAATCTATAGATGAGAGAATTATAATGAAGAACTAAAAACTAATAAGTTACTTGATGATGTTAGACCTCGAATGTTGGCCTTTTCTCCAATTTCTCCTGCCCCAATCTACCTTTTCCCCACATTTACAAAGCCATCTTATGTACTTTCAAAAACCCTATATCTCAATCATATCATTCGTGTTCCAAGGATTAAATTTATGGGAAGTATGGAATTTAACAAGTTTTCTACAAGGAAAAATAAGAAGAAGTTTCACATTCGCAAGAAAATAATAGACAAAATCATGTGATTGAGGTTTTATTGTTTCTAATACATATTTTATTAATCACCAATAAAACCTCGTCTTGAATGCAAAACACAATTTTATTCTTAATGCAAATTCCATATTATGTTATCGACTTACAATGTTTCCTTTGCAACATCTGGTGCAATTTCTAGTTATTTTTTTAATATAATGAATAATATAAGATTAAAAAAAAAAAAAATAGAAAAAATACACTATTATTGGAAATAATTTAACTACGGTATCATTATTGATTTGAATTTGGTATAGTATATTAGTGATAGATACATAAATTTAATTTAACAATGAATTTTGAAAATTATTAATTTGATTATTTTATAAATATATAATATATTTTTTTAATCTAATATACATTAATTTGATTATTTATAATATTTAATTTTTTATTAATTTTCTTAATAAGTATGTTTTTTAAATAAAAGTTTAATAATTTTAATTTAATTATTACTAGTTACTAACTAGATGATAGAGATTTAATTTTTAAAAATGTTAATTTTAAGTTGTTTAATTTGCAAAAGTTGATTGCCTCTAATATCTTTTCTTGTCAATTTTCTTCAAATTTTCGTACATATTTTAAAAATGATATGTTTAATTTGTGTGTGTCTCATTAGTCCTCATTAGTCTTTCAAAAAAAAAAAAAAACTTTTTTCTTTTCCCAATATCTTATGTCAGGTAAGTATGTCTCTTCTGTTTTTTTTTTCAATTTAATTTTAAAAATAATATTATAAAATTAAATTAAATTAAAATATATATTAATATTTTAACTATAAAGTGAGTGAACATTTTCTAGACATGTTTTATTGATAAACCATGGTATTGTAGCTAACCATATTTACATATTGGGAATCTCTAAGGTAAAGTGGGGATGAATCTTTGTGATTAATTTTTTTTTTCTAATTTATATGTGTGTGTGTGTGTGTTTAACTCATATATTAATTCTTTTCATAAGTAATAACAATAATGTAACATTTTTTGTGAAAAGTAAAGCATTTAATTCATTTTTACGACAAAAACTTGATAAATCATGGGCTAGGTGGAAAGCCTAAATGATAAACTTTATTATTTCAATTTTATATAAAAGAAAATCTATGACAAATCTTGGAATTCATGGGAAATGACCCTATATGAAATTTTTTAGTTCTGAGATAGTTCCCTAGAGATAAATATCTTAGAAGAGACCAGAAGCTAGTGGGAAGAGAGAGAAAAAAGCTTGAGACATATAGGGGAAGAAAGAAAACTTAGAACCTTGAACAAGACGTTGTCAAGGTGAAGCATTACGTTGTTGGAAGGGTATTCTTGAGCTAGACTGAGATCAAGTAGAAATCCTAACGTTTATTTTTGATCTCTTGGCCGGATTGAGTTGTCCTAAGGCCTCCGAACCTAAGGCCTCTGAACAAAGCATTGACTACAAAATGTCTTGAGAATTGTTAATCTCTTGGCCGGACTAGATCGTCGTGATGGCTCCTAACAAAACACTCACTACAAAATTTTTTGGGAATTGAAAAGGCTCAGTGAGAGGGTTGGACATAATTTCAAATATCGTTGGTTGGAAGGTGGAGTCTTGTTCCAAGTTGAATTCCATGGTTGTATAAACAGAATGAGATAAGTGCATTATCGCTTTTGAATATTTATTTACTCTATATGTAATGAAAATTAAACGAATACATATTGAAAATTCTTTTAGAAAAGAAGTTATTATGGTGATATTTAAATTGTATTTGAGCTCCGTCCAAGATAGGGAAATTGATAATATGTGTGAAAATAATAAATATAGATATGAGCGAAGACTCGAAATGGTTTATCAATCAATTGTAATGGGAAAAACGATTAAACTATTATGACTAACTATTATGATTAAGCCCTACCACAAATGTGATTACGTCATATAACCAGTAAAGAATAGAGTGGTTGTTGTAGGCAATAATCGAACGGGAACAAACAATTATGCTTAAACCCTACTAAAAATGTGATTACATCATATAAATGGTAAATAATAGAATGGTTGTTGTAGGCGATAATCGAAGGGGAACAAGATATCATTATATGTACAAGGAAATATGACTAAGTGATTGAATTGGTTGTTGGCACAATGATAACTAGACATGTAACAAATGAGAAAAACTTTTTTCATTAGAGAATTAATTGGAATTCCTAGATAGTTGCAATATGGTTCTATATGTATATGAAATAACACTACTTTAGGTCATTTCCAGCAGCCTCATGGACAATGCTAGGTTTGAGACGTGAACTATAAGATACGATAAATTTCTAGAAATTAACACTTGCAAGTTAAATCTTAAATAAATAAATAAAAAGTTAGAATAGCTATTATGTAAAACTATGTACTCCATTGGTGAAAAGTAAATAACATAGATTCAAACCATCACAAAAAAGAAGACAAGGAGTTTTACTGACGATTTTAAGAAATACACATAGAAACCTTACTAGATAGATAACAGAATGAAAATGAAAATTCCCTTTTCCATAAATGAACCAAAAACATTAACAGTCTCATAATATAAGAGAACTTCTTAGTAGTAGCAAATACCCTTAGTAACAAAGTTTGCATAAAACATATTTCAACTTAAGATTACAAGGTTACTCTATAACTCTCCAGAGTTTTCGGTAGACTGGGTACTATAATAAATCCAATCCAAGTCTCATCGAGAGGAGGTCTACACCTTATAGTCATAATGAATTAAGAAAGAAAAAAGTAAATGTTTCACAACCAAATAAAAATTTGAGCCAACGGTCATATTGGAAATAAAAAAATTTATGAATGGCATGCTTCAATACCATATTGGAAATTTTTGAATATTTTGAACAAACAGAGGAAACAAAGTTCCTCAACTAAATCATAGAGATTTAATAATAGAGATGTGGAAAGAGAGATGGAATAAGCTCTATTTCATTAAGCATAAAAATTACTATAACAAAATACAATCTTTCATAAGAACTACAGTTCTGGATTACACAAAATACTCGTGACTATGTTTTTCACTTTATGTTTTTACACATATTTCTGTTACGGCAACACCTAATCTTCTGTTGCAGCAACACATAGTCTCCTTTCTGACAACACCTTGTCCTAGTTGCGGAAAAACACAGAGTGTTCCTCTTCTATTTCAAACACGGCGTTAGTTGAGGCAACACACAGATCCAGTTGCGGCAACACACAGAGTTGTTTTGCTGCTCCAAAACACAACGCTTAAAGCTTTCTCTATTTTCTGCTCTCTATCTTTTATTTTCTTCAACTCTCTGCTTCTATCTTTCTCTAACCTTAAAACTATTTCCGTATATTACATATATATGCTCTAAAGATAAACATTAAAAAAATAAAAATATTTTTTTTCTTATCAGCCTTTTAAATGTAGTAAGGTAGTGGGGGGTAACATGGTGGAGACCATGATTTACAAAATCAAAAGGGATTTTACCTTTGAAAACAAAGTCAGCTATTACAGGGATTTCTACCTATAAAATTCAATGCAGAGTGGAGTGAAAAAATGAATCACGACTTTGCGGCTTCTGTCCTTCCGTCCACTTGTTCAGATTGCAGTTGGAATTAATTTCCAACACTCCCCTTAATTACAACTACTGCTATCTTTCATACCCAAACATTCTTTAAGATAATAAAAACTTTTATGCCCCAATGGTTTTGTCAATATGTCAGCAAATTTCTCCTCTGTTGTGCAATGTTGCAAAACAATTTCACCATTTCTCACTAGCTCTCTGATGTAGTGATACTTCTCATCAATGTGTTTATTTCTGTTGTGAAACACTGAATTCTTTGACAATGCTATTGTTGAGCTATTATCACAATAAATTGTTGTACCTTTTACCTATTCATGACACAATCTCCTCAACATTCTTCTCATCCATACTACTTGACATGATGCTACTATAGCTACCACATACTCTGCCTCTGCTGTTGATAAAGAAACTATTGGTTGCTTCTTGGAAGCCCATGAAATGGCTCTCGATCCCATATGGAACACATATCTAGATGTGCTCTTCTTTTCATCTACACTTCTAGCGCAACCACTATTAGTGTAACCAATGAATTCATAATTTTTAGATGAGGAGTAGAAAATACCATACCCCTTCATTCCATTCACATACCTTAGAATCCTCTTGACTGCCTGCCAATGAGTCTCTTTTGGTCTTCCCATAAATCTGGATATTAAACTTACAGCATGAATAATGTCCAGCCTAGTTGCAATAAAATACATCTGGCTACCAAGTATGCTTTTATACAACTTTGGATCAAAATCCTTGCTACTGTCTTCTTTGCTCAATTTCAACCCCATGACAATTGGAGTTACAACTGCCTTTCTATTTTGCATGTTGAATATTTTCAACACTTATTCAACATATTTTTCTTGGGAGATAAAAATCCCATTTTCACTTTGTTCTACCTCTATTCCAAGAAATATCTTAGAAAACCCAAATCAATCATTTCAAATTAACTCTTCATGACTGCGTTAAAATCAGCAATGAGAGAAACTTCATTTCCGATAAAGATCAAATCATCTACATATAAAACAACAATAATAATTTTACCATCATTTTCTTTTATGTATAATGTGGGTTCTCCATCACATTTCTAAAATCCATTTTAAGTCAGGTAGGCATCTATCCTGCTGTACCATGCTCTTGGTGCTTGCTTCAGCCCATAAAGAGCTTTCTACAACTTGCATTCTTTGTGCTCTTGGACTTCAATTTCATACCCTGGAGGTTGTTCAAAATATACCTCTTCTTTCAACACTCCGTTCAGGAATGCAGGTTTTACATCCATTTGGTAAACCTTCCATTTGTGTTGTGCTGCTATGGACAACATTGTTCTCATTGTTTCCATCCTTGCAATAGGTGCAAAGGTTTCTTCATAATCTCTTCCTTGTTGCTACTTGTAGCCTTTTACAACAAGTCTTTCTTTGTGCCTTTCAATCTTTCCTTCAACATTACTCTTGGTCTTATAGACCCATTTTACTCCAATGACTTCTTTACCTTTAGGGAGGTCCACTAACTCCCATGTATTACTCTTTTATATTGCACCAATCTCTTTGTTCATTGCTTCAATCCATTTTTCTTCGTTTACAACATCTTCAAAATGAATTGGGTCATCGACATGACAATACAAAGAAAATAAAGAGTTCAGACCAGCGTCATCACTTACCTCTTCTTACTCATAAATCTCACTCAGATTTCTGAATCTCAGTCTTCTTTATGTACTTGGAGTTCCACTTGAACTCGAGGGCGTTTCTGATCCCTGTGGTGTGCTTGCAGAAACAATTCCTGGATTTCTCAAGGCTATTTTATTTCTAGCATGTGGTGTGGTTTGTTGTGCTTGTGGTGGTGGAGGAGGAGACACCAAGGAGGAATCATTTGCTGTTGTCCCTTCCTCTTCTCCTTCATGAGACACACATCTCTTCACATTCACTGTTTTCTCTAAACTTCCATCCTAAGATTCTTCCTCAATGAATTGCACATCTCTGCTTATAACAAACTTCTTGGTGGATGGGTTATACAGTCGGTATGCCCTCGACTCATCAATGTATCCAACTAGGATACACTTCTCCCCCTTTCTGTCAAGCTTCTTTCTTAGCTGATCTGAAATGTGTGCATAAGCCACACAACCGAATACTCACATGTGGGTGACATGCTACTTTATGCTACTCCACGATTCTTCAGGAACTTTGTTCATCACAGCTTTGTTTGGGCATCTATTCAAGATGTATGCTATACAATTGATAGCTTCAACCCAATACTCATTTGGAAAATGTTTTTCCTTCAACATTATTCTGACCATGTCCATGATGGTCCTATTCTTCCTTGTGGCAACACCATTTTTCTGTGGTGTGTACCTTGTGCTAAACTCCTTATGTATGCAATTATCCCTACAAAAGTGTAGGAACTCTTTGGAGATGTATTCTCCACCTCTGTTAGTTCTCAGCACTTTGATGTAGTGCTCACTCTACTTCTCAACATGAGCTTTGAAGTGGTAAAACTGTTCAAACACTTCAGTCTTATGTTTCAAGAAATACACCGATGTCTTTCTGGTGTAGTCATATATGAATGTCAAAACATATTTGTTGCCAGCTAAAGATGGCATTTGCATTGGTTCACATAAATCTGAGTGAACAATCTCTAAGGGTGTCTTTATCCTTATACTCTTCCCTGTTGGAAAGATTTCTCTATGTTTTTTTCCCAAGATGCAGCCTTCACACAGGCTATCTAAATTTTCAATCAATGGTAATCCCTTTACCATTCCCTTTCTGTGCAAAAAGTTCAGGCCTCTGAAATTGAGATGTCAAAATCTCAAGTGCCATAACCAGTTTTCATCTTTCACTTCCTCGTGAAAGACCTCTTGTGTTACAGCTGCTACATTTCTTCCTTCCTTCAAGTCTACTATGAGCTTGAGAGAAAACATCTTATTGTTTGTCATCTGCACCTCTGTAATGACTTTCTTTCTTGTAGGTATGTCATTGATTGTGCACACATCATCTTTGAAGAATACATTCTAGGCCTTGTTTATGAGCTATCCAATGCTCAAAAGATTACATTTCAAGCCAGGTACATAATATACATCTAGCACAAACTTTTGTTCTCCATTTCTTGCCAGGATACTTACTCTGCCTTTTCCCTTGACAGAGATCTTACTATCAGTTCCTATTTTTACTTCAGATTTAACATCTTCATCAAGATTGGAAAAAATTTCTATGTTTCCAATCATGTGGTTACTACAACTTGAGTCTAAGAACCATACATCATCTTGTCTATCTTGTGCTATATTACATGTTAACAACACATTCTTCTGGTACTTTTCTTCTTTTGAAAAATTAGCATTCTGACTATTATTCATGTCATTTTGCTTCTTCCCACATTCATTGGCATAGTGCCCATATTTCTTGCAATAATGAAATTGGACTTGGGATTTATCATACCTTTGTCCATGTGCTTGATTTTGGCTTGAGCCTTCATTTTGATGGAGGGCCTTAGCTGCCTCATCAAGTTAGCTAAGGATAAGAATGCGATAAAAGGCCTCCAACCCTTAAGCTATTTTCCCGCCACTACCCAGCAATAGTTCGTGGATGATACCATGCTGCGTGGAGTCCCGACCGTAAAGGAAGCTAGAGGTTTCAAGCAACTTCTAAACTTGTTCTGTCACGCCTTGGGTATGGACTTTAAATTTGATAATTCCTCTGTTTTCTTTTTCAACACTCATTTAGCTATTCAGAGGAATTTAACCAACATACTGGGTTTCAAGAGAAGTAGTCTCCCATCCAAGTACCTGGGCATTCCCCTTACAGACAAACCATGGAAGAAATTTCACTAGGAGAAGCTTCTCTCAAAGATGGCAGACAGGTGCAGTCAATGGACCAACCGGGTCCTCAACCTGGCTAGTCGTCTGGTCATGACGAAGGCCATTCTCCAGGCTATACCTCACTATATGCTCTCAATCCTTCCAGCTCCTAAAGGAGTGCTTCAGAAAATCAGGAACATCCAATGGAATTTTCTTTCGTCTGGCAACTCAAGGAAGCTAGATTGGCTGCTGGTAGCCTGGGAGAAGCTTTGCAAGCCTAGAAGCCATGGTGGGCTAGGATTACAGGATCCAAGCTCTACCAATATGGTTTGCGGTGCTAAAATCTGGTGGAGGTGGCTCTCAGAGCCACTAACCCCATGGGCACGCCTCTGGAAAGCCAAATATGCAATGCAAGGGAAGCATGAGGAGATAGTAAGAATAATTGACACCCCTGCAGGCTCTCCCATCTGGAACCTTGCCCGAGCCAACTGAAACATCATTCAAGACCAATGTTTTTGGGAGCTAAGGAATGGGCACCATGCTCATTTATGGGAGGATGCCTGGCATCAACTCCCGAAAATCGAAAATCCTGACCTACAACCTCTACAGCTTTGGTTTCAGGACAAGGGAAAACTGAAAGTGCATCCGTACTGGGCTAGTAAGGAAGACCAGCATCATTGGAGAACTTGGACTCTCTCTCCTCCTCCTTTGGCTGATCACCTGAGGAATCTCCTCAATACCCTTAATAATACCCCGAGGAAGAGACTAATCAGGGCAGTACAAGGGTCGGACATCTTACGCTGGGGTAAGCTTACCAGAGGATATTTTAACCTTAAAGAAGCCCGATCCTATTTGGAAAACAGAAATGTTGATGATAAGGTGGCTTGGTATGATAATGTTTGGGAATGCAACCTTTGGCCCAAAATCAATACCTTTTTATGGCTTCTTCAGAATGGAAAAATATTGACATGGGAAAATCTTTTAAAGAAAGGGTTCATAGGACCCTCTCGGTGCCCCTTATGCGAATAGAAAGAGGAGACTATGAATCATTTGCTCAATTACTGTGTATGGACTAGCCACCTTTGGGACTGGATACAAAGCATATTCCACCAAACAGACAGAAACAGAAATTCCATTCACGATACAATCACCCACTGGTGCTCTAACTACTCCAATAGCAATATGGTTAATATTCTTTGGAGGCTCAATCTGGGTTTCTTAATCTGGACAGTATGGAAGGAGAGGAAAAATCGCATTTTTAACAAACCTAGCTTCAGACAAATCGACGAAATAAAAAATATTATTATGCAAGGCCTAACAGAGACTACTCTCACCTGGTGTAAAGAAGAAAAAGTCTATTCGTTGTCTCCTAACGACCGCAGAATTCTGGCTATTTTCGGTCTCTCTGAGACGGCAGAGCAATATATACAGGAGCACGCCCGTCGGCCTCCACCCTCCAGGATATTGCAAATTCAATATCAACGGGGCCTCCAAAGGCAACCCAGGCCCAACTGGCATGGGAGGCGTCCTGCGCAACGAAAAGGGAGAAATTATGCATTTCCTTTGCAGAAATCTAGGAGAAAATACGAAAAATGATGCGGAATTCGCAGCTCTAGAACAAGGGCTAAGGGTTTTAATCCAGATTGGCATAGGAATGACTATTGTAGAAGGTGATTCCCAGCTCGCCATTACAACCATTAAAAAAATTCAGCATGGAACTAAGCCTGGTAAGGCAATAAAGTACTTGCGTCTAGATGCAGTCATAGAGCTCATAGCGCAGCACGTTGACTCCCTCAATCGCATCATCCTTCAAGAAGTGTGGAGAAAAGAAAATTCTCTCACAGACCACCTCGCAAACTTTGCGGTCGATAACCCAACTAATGCCCTGGACACTTGTTGGATGGATCTACCGCATGCAGAGCTTAGGGATCAGTGATGTAGCATTTCAAGGCACGACTTAACTGCCGGTACGACCGTGGAGATGGACAACAGCCTATCCATCATCAGCAGATCATGAATACCCGTCTCATGATAAATTATATCAGATGGCATAGCATGGTAAAAGTACCGAGTTATTCTTGGGTTCGGCAATCCATTATGAGAAAGGACAACTGTAAAGGATCCGTTCCTTACAACGGTTTAAGAGAAGATCTCAAGCGTGTGATCGGTCTGCTTAGGGGATGGGGATCTCCATTTAGGACCCCGGCTTTAGTGGGCGGATCAGACGGCGATCTGCCTGGCATCATCACTTTGATTGGATATCCTACAACATTTATCATTCCCCCTCCCAACATTCTATTTATGCGGCTCTTTGGTCCCGCATTCTCACTTATTCCTCTCATTTCTCTCTTAGCAGTGCGTTATCCTGGCTCTAAACCTGGGTTTTACTCTGCTCCTCTCAGTTATCGCTCATATCTCTTTTACATGGTATCCATGGCTGATATCAACCTCCGCAGCATTAAAGCTTCGCAGGCCCTCAAGCGGCCAAATATAGTTATGAAGCCTCGGTTTCAAAATGGGGGAAGCAAACGATTGAACTGCTGGAAGAAGAGGTGGAACTATCCCAAGCTCGGACTGACGATAATGCTATTAGTGAAGAGGTAGACTGGTTAGTCGACCCCAGGACACCTTCCACTCGCCATACGCAATTCCTGCAAACCCAAGTGGTGGCATGGCAAATGAAAACTATGCTAGCAAAGGCGATTGCCATGCACGGCGTCGCGGTCAAAGAAACCTTTGCAGCTACCTCCATGGCATCAACCAGGAATACCGCGTAGCTGGACAAGATGGAAGTTGCCTTTAACTCTCTCACAGAGGAGCTCCGCAAGCACGACAAGGCTCTAGACAGTTTCGTTCAGCGTTTTGACATCTATCTCCACCATGTCCTCAACGTGTCCCTTGAAGTTCCAACAGATGACTCGCAAACCACTATCATCCGGTGTTTGAAGCCCAGAACTCAATCAAAGGGTGATGAGGCAGCGACTCCCACTTAGTAATGTGTATGCTCTCTCTTGTGTTTTCTGTTCGGATTGTACCTATCAATAGTTGTTTTTTTTTTTTAGTGTTCATCTTTGCTCCTGGTCGCATCGGGCATGTAATAGGGATCCTCCAGCCATTAGAGCTTTTTGGTGAATTTCTCAAGTCTCTCGGGTAACCCTGCGTGGTGGACCTGTGTTGGTTTTGATTTGGTCGTCCCACTCTTACGTAGCGTGGCTTTTCATAGTCCATGTCTTCTCAGTCTAACAGTCAGCTCGTTAAGAAGCAGGCCTGTGGCGCTTTATGGCTGATGCTTTCAGGCCTTTGTACTCTGTTACAATCTCTGGTTCATGATATATTATATTGATACTCACTTACAAAAAAAAAATTATTTTAATTGATTTGATTTCATTAATAAAAAATAATTTATATTATACAATTATTATTTTTTACAATTATTTAAATTAATTTAATATATATTATATTAAAATTTCTTATGTTATTAAAATTTATATTTTTATACTATTTCTTATAAGAACAAGATTGCAAGGTCACATTGTAGAAATTATTTCCAATTTGTCTTTAAAGTCCTCATATTGGAAATAAACTTCCTTTTATTTTCAAATTTCTAATAATTTCATTATATTACCATATTATCTTCAATTAAGGTCATTTTAATTGATTTAATTTTATTAACATTATTATTTTAGATTGTTTAATTGATTTAAAGTTTATTAATAATAAAAATATTTATTATTTTTTTGAATTATATAAATTAATTTATTATTTATTATATTAAAAATTTATATCATTAAATAAAATAGACTCGAACAAAAGTTCTAAAATGAGAAAGGGTCATATAACATAGTATAAAAATAAATTGCATGACTTTATTCTATAAAACATTTCTAATATGTTTTTAAAGTTTATAGCCCTATTTCAAATAAAATTCTTTAAAAAAAAGTATTATACATTATTTCTATAAATTGTATGATTTGATTTTAAGTTCTATAATTGTATCAAAAAAAAAATTATGTATTTAGTAATAGGCTCACAATTTATTACTTTCCAAATAAGATAAATAATGTTGAATTACAAATATACAAATATCTCAATTTACCAATCACTAAAATCTAAATTGACCCAATTCCAAACCTTAATATTAATTTAAATTTATTATTTTTATTTTGAGTTAATTACATTTGAACTATACGAAAAACACTCGTTACTATATAAGCCTTATTATTATTAAAAAACAAAAAAACGCAAAATAAGAATAAACACATTACTACTTAATATGCCTCAATATGCCTTACATAGTCGAACGATATATCCATCAATATATCCATCATAAGGTTTAAATCTATCTTTTGTGACCTCGTCCGTGATTTTCTTCCAGCCACGATACTCTTTTAATTTCTCTCAACTTCTTGCGGCGAATTGCATTATGATGGTCACAATCAAATGAAATTAAAATGTAAATAAGCTAAAGGTCATTGGAGATAAGAAAAATGGAAATCGTGAAGGAAGGAATTTTTTCTTTAATTTTCTAGTTTTTTTATTTAAAGAGTTGTTTTCTTTGTATTAATATAAATCTATTTTAAGCACGGACAAGTATCAAATCTCTTGATATACAAATTTTTTTTAGAATGCAAAATTTAAAAAAGAGTTTACAACTAAAAAAACTTAATCTCTATTTGCATTATATATATATACCTTAATTTTTAATTATTTAAATTGCATTTTGAATGCATAAATAAATACATGCTCTTGAAATTCGCTCTGGTAACCTGGATTTTATACAGCAAAATACACCCAGAAAAGGCCAAAACTGTGAAATAGTAACTACTTGTTGTAACCCTTCGTACGGTCAGCTTATTCTGATTTGATTATGACTTATTAAATATTGGGTGAATTAGTAACTAGTATTTAAATTTAATAAGTTGGTTAATTAAAAGAATGAATTTATGATTTCAATAGTAATAGGTATGTGAATATATGATTAAGTAATATTTGGTTTTTAAATAAGTGTATGAATTCGAGATGGGAAGTAAGAGAGGAAAGCTGAAGAGGATCTCAGGGGCTCCTTGATCTTCCTCCCCGAAGATAATCTGGTTCCCAGGCAGGAGAAGATGGGTTCCACCTTCAAAGGAAACATAAGAGGTAAAGAACACCAGTTGAGATAAGCAATTGGAGATGGCGAAGGATTCCATAGTTGGGACTAAAAATTAGTGGAACCTTTCTAGACTCATCCTAGAAAGAACCTGAAGAAGGTTCTGACGTTTGTGAGAGAGAGAGAGTCCAGATTGAGAAGATTTCATTTGTTGTCTAGTATTAGGGGCTTGGGAGGAGCATCAGACGTAATCGTCAATATCATTGGTAGGGTGTAGGACCTTTTTGTTGATATTTTCTACTCAAGATTTACCAATTAGATAATATATTTGAAAACCCCAGGTAACATGTATTTTCCTGTTTAATTATTTTAGAAATGCTAGAAAATTACAGTGCTCATTTATTAAATGTAAATGTTGCAAGTAATTTAACTATAAATGATTATTGTTCTGTTAAACATAGGAATCTCCTATGCAGGCTAACAAATGCATGTGGGAAAAATATAGAATCCTTAACATACAATGCGAATTCTGGTAGCATTGAACTAGCTATGATAGAGTTTAGACCTTTTTATCCTTAAAAAATTAGCAGGACCTGTTAGTAATGAATTAGTTACAAGAGGAAAATAATTAGTTCAGGGTAAGTGCAAATATGCAGGCATCACTTGTTAACCCTAACACTGTAAAGTCAGACACCGACATATCAACAAAATATATTAATCTTAAGGAATTAAGATTAAATTTAGCATAAAATCCAAGAGTCTATAGCCATATCGATTTGAGAAAATTTGGATCAAGATTGTTATTGGTTAATTCAACCTAGAAGAAACCTTCGAGTCGAACAATCTGAAAAAGGGTAGAGACCAACTCCATCGTTAAGACATGACTGTATAAGCCTAGGTGGGAAGCAGTAAATTAATGATATTCATCTATCTAGTGAAACTGTAAAGCAGTAGCATGATGAAGAAATCGAATTCAAGCATAAAAAAACAAAATAAATAGTGCTATACATGAAAGAAAATAACTAGAAAATACAGGAATATCATTAAGAACTATTTTGCAGGAAAAACGTATACCACCAATTCTGGAAGAGTTATATTTACAAACTAAATCTAAACCATTAACAGAAACATTGTTTCGTATAATTGTGTGTAATCATAGCTGAGCACTACCATGCTGCAGAAAAAAAACATAATTCCTTGCATTATTAACAAATACATTCAAATAAATATATTTGCATAGTAATAAATTAAGTTAACCAAAGAGACATTCTGTCCCACGAAAATGAGGTTTCGTCATTTAATTATACAAAAGGAAAATAACATTGTTTAGGAATTTATGTAAAAAAAACTACGCATTTCTTAACACATCATCATCCGCAAGTTATGACTTAAAGATAGAGCAGTGTCATGTATCCCTTCGAATGAGCAGAAACACAGGGTTTGCACAAAACCCTGAGGCCTAAACCCTTCATTTCCAAACAAACTATGTAACAACTCGAAAACTAAAACAAAAACCCTATTCACCCTTTTAAACTAAAGAAGAGCATGCTTGTATGCAGAATATATCGAATGGAAATATCATCGACTGAGTAAGTACCTGTAAAATTAAAATTCGAGTTAAAACCATTGCAGGCGATGAGATGTTTTAACATGAAAGATGGGTAGCGAGAGGTGTACTTGGGAAATCAAAAAATTGGGTAAGTTACAAATTCAGGAAAAAAAAGACAATAGAGAAGAGTAAATTTACAATATAGGGTAGACACCATGAGATTGAATTTTACTTGAGAAACAAAAGTTTCCTTGTTGTTTTCATTCTCCTACACATAAAACCAAGGAGGAGTCTTAACACAAGAACCCTCAGCTTTAAGTATTGGAATCATAAAACTAAGACAACGGAAAAAGGTTTTACCAATATAAAAAGCCGCCCTAAAAAACAGAAGAGATGTGATCTCCTGTAGCAAGAAAAGGACTCGGCGGATGAAGGCTCACGATTTAAATAGATGGAAGTTTCATCATGGGCAGTGCATAGGAGGTATGAAGGTTACATATAGAAGGCGGAAATATAGCAACCTCGACTTGCACCAGTAGTTGCAGGTCCGGAGTGCAATAAAGGTGGCGCTAAATGAAAAGCATGCAAAGTGTTTTGGAAGGATCATACCCTGACGAACCCTCAAGCGGTATTGATAGTAAGGTTAGAGAGATATCTAAGGCATAGAGCACTCCAACTTGCCAACCTCGAATATATAAATGGATTAACGACCTACATATCAAATTAATATACCATGTACTAATTAATATTATTCATATTGGTTTAATATAACAGATTAAATGCCACATTTGTAAATGAATATTTGGCGATCATTGAACCATAGAATAATGGTAACCTTGTAAACATAAAATCACTACATCAATAATCAATATTGTGTGTGTTTTCACAGGTCAACCTTGTTAATTATGGGTTATATATAGTCTGTATCAAACTGAAAAAAATTCTTTTGTTATACAAAGTTAAAGGTTTATCATTATATACATTAATCTATGTAATATAAAGGAGTATGTTGTGGAGCAGCTGTATCGTGAAATCTGCAAGTTGTGGTATAATTACCTAGATAAAAAAAAATTATGTCTAACATTAATGGGTGTTGCACGTGGTATCAGAGCACACAGGTCACTACATTGAGACCTGAATGGACATTGTGCGTGTGTAGATTATTGTAGAAGGGATGAGTGATGGAATTGCACAATGAGAAGGGGATCTGTGAGTCATATGTTGAATATATCTATTGCGGAGAACTAATCTATACCAGGACTGAAAGTGAACCCATAAATGTGGGTACACGGAGTCAACGAGCAACATCAAACAAAACAATTACTAGAAGAGAAAGAGAGTAAACACAAAGGTTGTTGGAAACTGTCCAACACATAAAAATTGAAATGGAGCATATGTAGAAATAAAATGAGTGAATCATTCATGAACAAGAAAATATCTTGAAAATTTTGTCTGATAGGAAAAATCATAGGGTTTATAAGCTTAGGCCTAAGTGCAAGATTCGCGGTACAAGGGAGCAACAACAATTTACGGAAAATAATTCAGAAGCTAGTCACACCGAGTAGAGGACAGGCTGATGATGAGGAGGAATCAGGCACAGTAGCCAAGCTAGGGAGAATTAATAAGTATAAAATGTAGTTAGAGGGAGAATTTTGTAAAATAAAACCTCCATTCTTTGATGGCGAAGTGGAAGAAGCCGCCAAAGCGTGGGTGATTGAAATGAAAAAATACTTCGAGGTTTATGAGTATAATAGAAATCTTTGAGCTAGACTAGCTATTTATCAGCTATGAGGGAAGACAACCCTATGGTGGGAGGAGGTTAAATTTGTATATGTAATTGAGGAACAAAACATAACTCAAGAAGATTTACAAAGGCACTTCAAGAGTAAGTACCTAACAGAGCATTTTTATGATAAAAAATCTAGGGAATTTCATGACTTGTGTTTGAGATAGTTGACGATGGAGGAGTATATTGCAGTGTTTACTTCTTTGTTGACATATGCACCATATATCCTTGAGGAGAACGCAAAGGTGCATTAATTCCTTAGCGGATTGCCTGAATATATGATGGAGCGAATTGAGTTCAACAATCCGGAAGCTATGGATAATATAATATGGAAGGACCATATATGTTATCAACAGTCTAAATAGAAATATAGTGGTAATAATTTTCCCTCGAAGAAAGGAAAAAAAACTACTTAGCATCCAAAAATACCAAATCCCCTAATTTCAGGAATGTGTCAAAATTTTCCACGAGTAAGAAAATGGGTAAAAGCCAGAAAAAAGCCATGTGGGAGGCTGATACAAAGCTCAATGAAGCTTCTAGCAAACCAGAAAAAAGTGAAGTAAAGAAACCGCCTCTACAGTGTTGGGGCTGTGGGGAGATACATTATTACAAAAAATGTGCTCATCACAAAACATAGCATGTGGATAACTTGTAAGAAGCATCGACTGTGGCAGACATTTCCAAAAGCCTGTCACGAATCAATGTGGAATTGGAGGATCAACAAGAGGACCACCAACCCTCGATGGCGGAACTAGAAGTTGAGATACACAAACTACCTATATCTATTTTAGTAGATCCTAGTGTCACTTTGAGTTATGTTAACCCTGAGGTAGTAGAGAAATGTTTCTTAAAAACTCATAAATTTAAAAGTCCATGGTTAATATAGCTACCTGGTGGGACCAAGAGAAGAGTAAATGCTCAGGTACCAACATGTTTGATTGAGATAGGAGAGGCATCGATAAATGTGGAACTGAATGTCTTACCATTGTGGTCATATGATTTACTACTAGGCATGGAATGGTTAGAAAGGCATTGGTCAGTAGTAGAATGTAAAGCAAAAACTATTAGTTATCTGGTAGATAATGGGATCCAATGTGAGTTGTATGGAGTCAAAAGGTCAGTAAAGTTATGCCCCATTACTCTTATGTAGCTGGGTAAGTGTTTGAGGAAGGGTTGCAGGATATATGCGGTATAGGTGGGATACTCTAATAGAAAATAAAATATTACTGGAAGAGAGAATATACCGGCGGTCTAGGAATTTGTGGATTTATTTTCCAACAATATACTAGGACTACACCCTAAATGTGATATTTATTTTACCATTGAGCTCATTCCTGGGGCAACACCAGTATCTAGGGATCCATAGCGTATGAACACACTAGAGCTAATGGAACTCAAAATGCAACTTCAAGAATTACTAGAAAATGGTTACATACGACCCAACACATTCTCTTGAGGAACACCCGTGTTATTTGTTAGAAAGGAAGATGTCAGCTTCTGCATATACATCGATTATCGACAGCTCAATAAATTTACGGTAAAAAACAAATACCCTCTACCATGAACTGACGATATATTCGATCAAGTGAAAGGAGAAAAGGTTTTTTCTAAGATTTATTTGAGGGTTGGATATCATGAGATCGGGGTAAAAAATGAGGATGTATGTAAAAAAACATTCCAAACTCGCTATAAATACTATGAATTTGTGGTGTTGTCGTTTGGATTAACCAATTCACCCACCACATTTATGAGCCTGATGCACGATATTTTTCATCCTTTTCTTGATAACTTTTTGTTTATTTTTATAGATGACATATATATTTACTCTAAGACCGAGGAAGAACATATGGAACATCTACACACAATATTGCAAGTTTTGTGGGATCATCGATTATATGCTAAATTCAACAAATGTGATTTCCTCGAGGATCCGATTCAGTATCTGGGCCATGTTATACCATCAAATGGGATATCGGTTGATCCGGAAAAGATACAGGCCATCATGGAATGGCGAGTGCCCAGAAATGTAGCAGATATAAGATCATTTATGGGGCTCGTCAGTTATTACCAACGATTTATAAAGGGATTTTCACGGGTCTCATATGTGATTACATTTTTACAGAAAAAAGGAAGGATATTTAATTGGATAGATAGTTTCCAATAGAGTTTTGAACAGTTAAAGAACTTATTAACAAAAAATCCAATGCTAAATATTACAAACACAAAAAAAGAGTTTGTTGTTTGTATTGATTTGTGTCAAGAAGCTGTGGGGGGATTTTTAACCCGATAAGGTAAGATGATTGCATACGAGTCACGAAAGTTGAAAGATTACAAGCAGAGGTATTTGGCCTATGACTTAGAGTTGAGTGTATTAATTCATGTATTAAAATTTTGGAGGCACTACCTCCTTGGGAAAATATTTTTTTTGAAAACATATCATAGTATCTTGACCAACTACGTTAAGCACCCCTCCCTTAATGTGAGACAAGAAATGTGGAATGCCTTTTTAAGTGAATTTCAATTTGAAATTAAACATATCAAAGGGAAGGAAAATTGCTTTGTAGATTCATTAAGTAGAAAAATACACTGTATATATGAATTTCAATACAATCAAATTGAATTTAACTTTCAAGAATCGATAAAGGGATTTGTGTTGAGAGATACGGAGTACCAATTTCTCTGGTAGCAAGCACAACAAGATGCAGGGAAAGGAAATCAATCTGAATTTTAGATTGATAAAAATCAATTACTGACCTTCCGAGGAAGAGGGTATGTTCCAAATCAGAATTTGTTAAAACAAACACTCCTGGATGAATTTCATCGAAGGCCTTATGTTGCTCACCTTGGATACTAGGAAATTCTTTTAGTAAAACAAAAAATAAAAATTTTTGGCTCGGAATGCGTAAGGACATTACTAAATGTTTGATTAGATGCATGGAATTTTAGCAAGTAATGGTTGAACATGAGCATATGGTGGGTCTATTATAACCAATCATGGTACCATACTAGAAATTGCAGGTGATCACTTTCTATCAGAGGATTGACTAGAAAAAGGCATAATGACTCAATCATGGTTGTCGTGGATAAAATTAGTAATTTAGCCCATTTCGTTCTGGTACAATCCAATTACAAGGTAGTACATATTGTTGATATTTTTATGAAAGAGATATTCAGGCTGCATAGAATCCCAAGAATGGTGATTTCAGATCGTGATGTGAAATTCACTTTGGTGTTCTAGAAATCTTTGTTCACCAGATTGGGGACTCAAATACAGCTCAGTACTATGTACCATTTGCAAACGAATGGGAAAAACGAACACATAAACCAAGTTTTAGAAGATATGCTTCAAATGTACGTCATGCAACAACCTGAAAAATGGGAAGAGTATATACATTCGGTAGATTTTGCGTATAAAAATGGGTACCATGAGTCATTGAAGATGTTAGACTCCGTCTTGTATGTCAGTGTGAGATTGATTCTTCTTCAAAACCCTGTTTTGAAGAAGAAATCATTAAATGTGGTTTTTTAGAAAATGTTTCAAATTCTACACCTCCTCAATCTTGTTTCAGCTTCAGCAGCTCCGATCCCTGCAAAAGAGTGACAAAATACATCATCAGCAATCAGAGAAGGAAATTGTAAAACAGAGTTTCAATATCAAAAGTACCAAAAGGCTGCCAAAATCTCAGATACTACACAGGATACTGGGCCCTCTCGAGTTATTGAATTCCAGTCTAGTTTGTGCAACTTCTTCATGAAGCATTGAAATTACAATCAATACAAATGCAAGATTTATATTGATTTGGAGCAGGATATGTCGACTATGAAACAATGGGAGAAAGTGCAGATGGGAAATGGTGTTGTTTCAAATTGAAAGCCACGAAATTGGGGTTCCATGCGAAGGATGAAGACCTTGTCTGCCTCGGGGCTTTTGTCCTTGATCAGTAATTTCACAGGTTAGGGGTGAATCTACGTGGAAGTGTCTGTTAGAAGCTGCAGGAGTGGATCCGAGCAATCTAACTTCTTCATATTAATGATCAGAATGTCAGAGCAAGGCAATTTAGAAGCAAGTGGATTGCTGTATAAGAACCTGGCTGGTGTGCCATATTATGAATCTAGTAATTTGACAAGGGACGGACATTCTCATGCCCATAGTGATTTTAGAAAGGAAATCCTGTTTGTTGATTGGAAGCAAAATGATAATTCAGCTTTGAAGTATGCTTACAGTGACGATGTGGAAAAGGACAAAGATAATTCTATCAATGTGAATTTCATGATAGAAAACAAAGGGGATCCTGAGGCTTCATTCTCTGACACAGATGATTCTCCGACAGAGGATTTGAGAAATGCACTTGAAGCCAACCTGACTATAGTCAATGCTAGTACACAAGACTTCAACATAAATCTTTCCGAAACAGGAGATGATTTCTCATGCAAAGACAAGAAGAAAAGGAAGAAGAAGCGCAAGGGATCTCCACGAAAGCCTAACTTTTGCATTCAATCAAGAACAAAAAAAAAAATATAGAGCAGAACAGGTTTCCCTTGGACACAAGGAAGTCTTCGATAAGAAAAACTTTGTGTAAGAGTGCAACATTTTCAGGCTTTGCTGGGGATACTCAATCTTCCAAGAATACACCAAATACAAAGGGTGAAAATTTTGAGGATGCTATTGAGAATGGAGCCGAATCTCAATATCGATATTCTGATGGAAAGAAATCCCTTTACACTCGGACTATATCTTTCCCACTTTCATTCAAAATAGTACCTGCAATACGGGGAGGCCATGAACAGAATGGATTGGGACTTAGACCCAAATTAGGTGTGAAGTGGGCCCCTGATGTCCAAGAACCTCCATGCAGTTCCGTATCTAACACAGTTAGAACCTGCCATCGCCACCAATAAAAGAAAAAGGACCATAAGCATAAGCAAAAATTGAAATTGGGTTATGGAGGTGAAAGTGTCAAAACTGTTGAGCAGCACCTGTGCAATTCCAACATCAATACCGAGAGTGTTCCTGAAAGATTGCATTCTTCCTCGGCACAACATGCTGGTAGCAGAATATTGTTGGACATTTTGCCTTCAAGAGGTTGCACATCAATGCCTCATCGAAGTCACTTTGTAGCAAGAAAGGGTCCTCTTTTAAATGTACAGACAGGAGGGAATGATATTCCAAATAACATTCCATTGAACACTTCAGAGCATTGCTACAGAAATGAAGTAGTTGATTTTGCAGCAAACCCTACAGATGATCTTGTGACAAAAGTGAAGAGCAATTTCACAGGTGCCAACTTCTTCTTCTCAACCTGGTTTACTAGCAGACCCACAGTCTGGAAACAATGAGCGCGACCCACTTGGAGGTCGAGCGACCCACCTGGGCGAAGAGCGACCCACGCAGAAGGTGAGCGACCCACGCATCAACAGGGGTTCGAAAATTCATTTTGAGCGCCCAGTCTTGTTTGGATCGCTCTCATCGGCCTTCAAACAGAGCTTGCTGGCATTGATCGCATAGTTTTAATCCGGGCTCTTAAGCTTCTAGAGCAACGACCAGAAGGATCACAATCTTGTCTTATTGAATATGATAATGATAATCAGCAGCACGAAGTCGCAAGGCTGAAGCTTCAGGTGTAGCAGTTACAGTTGAGACACAAGCGTATGATGGGAGAACAGATTGCATATTTGAACATGAAAGAATTACAGCAACTTGAACACCAGATGGAAGTAGGGATGAGTCGGATAAGGGCAAGAAAGGATCAGACGCTGCTGGAACGCATAGAAGAAATTGGAATAAAGGAGCAGGATCTGTTGGAAGAGAATCGGAGTTTGCGCAGACAACTAGAAGAGACAGCGCGCAAGAATTGTCTAACAGGTGATTAGAGACCAACTGCGAGTTTCATCCCCTACAAACCAGAGAATCTCCATCATCACAAGCCTGAAAAGTTGACACATCAAAATGAGAGCGCCCCAAATGTCGCAAAGGAAGCTAATTTTATTAAAAATTGGTTTTTATTCAAACTATATGTGGAGAGATGGCAGTCGAAGACCGAAAGCCCAAATTAAACAAGGATATTCATCGTGGCAGAGAAATAGGAGCAATTTGCCTATTTTTAACTTCAGTTACAACTCAAGTCCGATTTTGTCTTTTACTTGGTCCTCGATAGATTCAGGTGGAATGCTGTTCTGTTCTTAAAACACATGATTGGGTCTACCGTAGTTGTTTAGTAATAATAGTTAAACCATTCCTTATTTTGGGGGTCGATTTGTTTTCCCCATCTGTAATGGTATTTATTGTATTGTAGAAACATTTGGGAGAGAGTTCTGAGCGCTGGTGGAGAAAATTAGAGCTTTATTGTACAGTCTTAACCAGAGATTTTAATGGAGAAATACAGCTCTGTTTTCTGAGATTCCTGTGGCATGAGATTTAACATTTGTGTCCTCTTTTGTTTCATATGTAGCCTGTTATGTGTTCATGTCATTTCATAATCATTTCCCATTGAACAAATGAAGTGTTAAGGTAGAATTCATATTTAGTA
Organism: Pinus albicaulis; assembly: GCA_034641835.2. Classification (NCBI taxonomy): domain Eukaryota; kingdom Viridiplantae; phylum Streptophyta; class Pinopsida; order Pinales; family Pinaceae; genus Pinus; species Pinus albicaulis. The sequence continues at coordinate 516,895,647 of CM076584.1, read as the reverse complement.
TGCTCTGCCTTTAAGTTTGTTCATATTTAATGTTTTCTTCTGTTCGACAAGGATTCATCCTCTATGCCCTTGTCGGCTCCTCAGCAGTCTTGCCATTCCATTTAATCTCAATTTGATGTTAAATTTTCCTGCCTACCTTGCCTCAGGAGACAATCTGTGTTTTTTTTATTACATTTTTCTATTCAAGCTGTTCTTTGCCTCACACAGCCCAGAAAACCCCAATCATTTATTTAAAACCTCTTGCTTATCAATTTACTAGCCTAAGATCAGTTATGCTTTTGGTCATCTCAGCCCTTCTGAAAACCTTTTGCTGAGTTTGATCCGGAGAGAGCCCTCTCCTGTCCTCGTAGGGCTAGCTACGAGGCTAAGGTTGGTTTGATGTTGCCTCGAGTTTGCCTCTTTCAGCCTGAGTTTTTCCCAATCGACCTCAGGATTCTCTGAATTTATGGGGCAGTGGGATTAGGGTTATGGGGGTTCTTATTCTTTTTAAATTGGGGTTTTCGTGCCGATTTATTCATCCGCCCCTTCCCAATTATTTCTATGATACAGAACCGTGGCTATTCACCTATTTCACGGCTATGTTCTATGTTACTCATGTGCAGGGCTCTCAGTCATCGCGAAGGGTTGGACTACTGAGCCAAGGGGATTAAATCGTAACGTTTCACGTTATTCCTGCGTTCCATTGTTTGTATAGTTCCTTACGTTTTTAGACAGTATCTCATCCATTTACTGGTTGTTCTCGTAGAGAGGGCATCTCAGGCGGTTTGCTGGAAAGTGGAGGCCAAGACGTTTCTCTAGCGCTTATAAATCCTCGGTTTATATGCCTGGCTGCGCTCTTTTTTCCCTTATGCATACACCGAGTTATTTTTCTTTTCATAGTTTTTCTAGACTGTTTTGCTGTAACCCTATTGTTTTGCTCGTAAGAGTTTTATTTCATCGCGCTATCACGGCTGCTTTCAGTAAGCATCACCGTGTATCAACTATTCGCAGGCGGTTCAAATGTTTATACACCGAGGCGATCGTTAACATATTATTTGGTCTCTTTATCCTTTTTTCTGAGTCCTGGAACGGGATCTTACGTTGTTCTGCATCCAGTTTGGTTAATCTCTCTACAGTCGGCGTTCTAATCTGTATGACCAGCGTATGGACTCCTCATTTGTACTATTGTTAACATCAATGCGACGCAAGGGTAGGAAACACACCCTATACACAGGTAAACCCTAATTCGTCCATTCAGTTGCAGAGATTAATGCATCAAATTTGTTAGTCTGTGCTTCATACATCTGATATCGTTTACACTCAACCGTTAACCGTCAGGATCTATGTCATGATTTCTTTTGTATGGTTGAATTTGTTTTTCTCAGTCGAACTAGGGTCGAATGCGTATTGGTCAATCAGATTTACACTAATTCGATTTGTGCCTCGTTTCACCTCATCGACCTATTATTGCCAGAGCAGATTCCGAGTTCTCATATCGGTGATACTCGTCCGTTAACTAAATTTTAACTCTGTGTTCCTGTTGTGTTAATAATGGTAGCGTTCCTCATAATCATAAGGAGGTTACGCGGCCTGTGGTATTTTAATGTCATAGTTTACTGCATATAAGTTTGATCAAAATACGTTGCATGGAGATTAATAACCAGCTTAAAAACCGTGTCGTCGGACATGATCTTCCATGCGTAATTTCATAGTTTTTATTGTTGAAAATGTGGGTTATGCAGTATATCATCGTTTTACTTTTTCCTCAAATCGTTTCGTATATTGTTTAAAAGGACCTAATATGCCGGGGATATTAAGGTCGTTACAGTTGGAGAATTTTATTTGACTTAAGCCCAATGTCTAGTATATTTAATAACAATCATGGTTTAATGTAATTTGCTTACGTATGAATCCAAATAGCGATAAGGTTCGTATAAAGATTTCATTTCACCATATATGTTTCGCATCTATATTTGATTTTAACATATCGGGTTCATATCTATATTTCCTTTTAACATATATGGTTCGTTCATGTACAAATATAGGATTCGTATATCCATATTTCATTTGTAATCAATGTGAAAATGTTCTATTGGTTTAGCGCTAGGTACTTACTTAGTAATTTGAAAGCATATACATGTATTCGGTAGTTGCTTGGTAGTATACCTTAGACATAGATTAAGTCTCTTGGCTATGATATTTATTTCAAGATTTTTAGAGGTAGACTACGGTAATTATTATAAATGCTATAATACTCCTATAGAGTAGAATTAATTTTGGATCTAGAAGAATTTTCGAAATACATATTCAAATGACTTTGCTCCCTTTGTTTTTGTACCATGTAGATTTCAGTTCTGCTACCATATTTCTCTAGCATACATATGAGTCTAAAATTTCACTTTTGTATGTATATGAAACAAGAAAATATTTAATTATCTGTGGAGACTAAGTAACTTCAGATTTAAACCGACTTTGGTTTAGAGTTTCTGTGGTTTCTACTCTATGGATTTCTGGTCTACAACTAAACAGAATCTGGAAGGTGAATGCCTTAGGATGGACTCTGTTAAATGTAGTACTAAAATCAATCATACCATTTAAATTAATTTTATATGTAGCCAATTCATACCATCATAAAACAAAATAACAAGAATTTCAGAACATACCACAATTGCAAATGACCAAACCTCCCAACCTTAGAGTCCTCTTTGTCTCCCAGGACTCACCCCCGAGCTGAGATCACCTCCATCACAGATCAACCTCTGATCTGCTTAGGAGCAGCTTATTTAAGCTCATGTTTTCCCAAAGCATGTTTCTAATTCTGCGTCCAGAATAGCAGGATTCTTTCTTTCCTGTTTAGCCTAGGCTTCCCATTTTGGGACTCTTTAAAGCTGTTTTATGCTTTTCCTCATCTTTTCCAGCTTTTCTTACCTCTTCCCAACTACTTCCTCTTCATTGGGGAAATTTAGATTCCTCCTCAAAATCTAAATTAATTTCTTTCAAGGATTTTTGAAAGATTGTGGGGATTTGTTGCCTTATCCATCCTCATGGATTTGGCAAGTGATCTCTAATTCTCATCTTGGTCAAAATGCACAATCATTTTATTTATTTCATCAATTTAATTATTAAATTACATTCACACCATACTTATCCTTTGGGGTCCACTCCCCTTAGGATTAAAGTTCAAATGTCTAACTTTTTTCAAATTCAACACAGAAATTGGGGGTGTTACACGAATTAAGCCTAAGAAGAGTACTCTAAGGTGGACTACTTGTGTAAAGTTAGCACCCTGCTATTGTGGTCCCTTCCAGATTTTGGATTGAGTAGGACTAGTTGATTATCGATTAGATTTACCAAGGCACATAAAAATCCACAATGTGTTTAATGTATCACTTCTGAAGTGATATGTATATGATCCTAAACATGTGATTCAATGGAAAAATGTGCAGGTAATCAAAATTTTGTTATTACAGCAATATTAAAATTTGTATTTAACCAACTGAAATGTACGCTACGTTATGCAGGTCAAACCAGACAGAGACTTCCTGGTATAACACCAATGCATCCTCGATCAAAGAGAAATTTATTTGGGGAAATGAGCCATCACTGAAGTTAAAGTGAAGTGGGAGCACTTTGGACCTGAGGAGGCAAATTGGAGGGATGAAGAAATATTTAAGGAACACTGTGGATGGTGTTCACCTAAGGGGGGGAAGATGTAACCCTTTTTACATTTAGATCATTCATATTTGATTATGACTTATTAAATATTGGGCAGATTAGTAACTCATATTTAAATTTAAGAAACTGGTTAATTAAGAGAATGAATTTATAATTTGAATAGTAATAGGTAAGTGAATATATGATTAAGTAGTATTTGGTTTTTAAATAAATGTGTATGAATTTGAAATGGGAGCTAAGAGAGGAAAACTCAAGAGGAGAGGTCTGGTAGTAGTTACCAACTACTAGATAATTAATCAATTATGATTATTGATGTTCCTCCCGAAAGATAAAATGGATCTCAGGAGGGAGAAGAGGGTTTCCACCCTCAGAGGATGTAGAAGAAGGAAATAATGCCAACTTAGATAACAAATTGGAGATTGCATAGGATTCGAGAGCTAGGAATAAAACCAGTGGAACCTTTCCGAATTCATGCTAGACTCAATTGGAGCAGGTTCTAAGGTCTACAAGAGAGAGAGTCTAGATTAATAAGATGTCATTAATTTTCTAGTAGTAGGGGCTCAGGTGGAGCATCAGACGTAATTATCAATCTAATTGATAAGGTGGAGGACCCTTCTGTTGAGATTTTCTAATCAAGCTTTACCAGTTAGATAATATATTTGAAGACCCCAGGTAACATATCTTTTCATGTTTATTTATTTTAGAAATACTGGAAAATTATAGTGCTGGTTGAGTAAATGTGAATGTTTCAATTAATTTAACAGTACATGATTATTGTTTTGTTAAACATAGGAACCTGCTACATAGGCTAGCGAATACATATGGGAAAACTATAGCATCTTTAAAATATAATGTGAAACCTGGTGGCATTGAACTGGCTTCGATAGCATTTAAACCCTTTTTATTCTTAAAAATTCAGCAGGCCCTGTTAATAACTAATTAGCTACAAGAGGAAAATAATTAGTTAAGAATTTGTGCAAATATATAGGAATTGCTTGTTAACTCTAACATTGTAAAGCCGGAGACCTGCATTCTAGAAAAATATATTAATCTTCAAGAATTAAGTTTAAATTTATAATAGAATTCAAGATTCTATAGACATATCAATTTGAGAAATTTTGGATGAATATTATTATGGGTTAATTCAACCTGGAGGAAACCTTTGAGTTGAACAGTCCAAAAAATGATAGAAAGCAACTCCATCATTAAGACATGTTTGTATAAGTCTAGGTGGGAAGTAGTAAATTACTAATATTCATTTATCCACTGAAACTGTAAAGAAGTATCATGATGAAGGAATTGTATTCAAGCATAACAAAACATAATAAATAGTGCTATACATGAATGAAAATAAGAAAAAAAGACAGGAATATTATTTTAGATAGATAGAAAATATTTCGGATTAATCACATCATTAGATAGACCAAATCCTAATGATGTGATTAATCCGAAAGATTTTCTATATATCTACATTATGGATCACAAAAAGTCTTAGATCTAACAAGAATATTATTATGAACTATTATGCATGAAAAACAGATACGACTAGTTATGAAAGAGTTACATTTACAAACTAAATCTAAACAATTAACAAAAGTATATATCTATATATATATATATATATATATATAACCTCGTGAAGAAGAAAAATGTACAACAAAACAAACTAGAACTGTGTCTATTCATAACTGAGCGTTACCAAGCTCCAGGAAAAAAGAGAATTGTTTACATTCATAACGATGACATTCAAATACATATATTTTTATATTCATAAATTAAGTTAAGAAAAGATACATTCTATCCCACGGAAACGAGGTCTCACTGCTTAATTATACAAAAGGAAAATAAGCTTGCTTGGGAATTTTTACAAAAACAAATATGCTTTTCTTAACACATCAACATCCAGGAGTTATGACTTGAAGAAAAAGCCATGTCATGGACCCCTTCAAATGAGTGGAATCACTCAGGGTTTGTGAAAGAACCTTGAGCCTAAACCCTTCATTTTCAAACCATCTATGCAGCAACTGAAAAACTAAAAAAAAAACCTATTCACCCTTTTAAAATAAAGAAGAGAATGCTTGCCTGCAGAATATATCCAGTGGAAATATCACCAAGCTAGTATGTACATGGAGAATGAAAATTTTATTTAAAACCATCGCATGTGATGAGATGTTTGAACGTGAAAGACTGGTAGTGAGAGGTGTACATGGGAAATCAGAAAATTGGGTAAGTTAGAAATTTAGGAAAACAAAGACAATACAAAAGAATAAATGTACAATATAGGGTATACATCATGATATTGAATTTTACCTGAGAAACAAAGTTTTCCCTATTGTTTTCATTCTATTGTGCATAAAACCAAGGAGGATTCTTAACGCTAGAACCCTTTGCTTCAAGTACTGGAATCATAAAACTAAGGCAGCAGAAAAAGGTTTTTCAAGGATGAAAATCGACCCTCAGGAACAAAAGAGATGTGGCCTCCTGTTGTAAGAAAAGGAATCGACATATGAATGCTCACCATTTAAACAGATGGAATTGTCATCGTGGGAAGTGCATAAGAGGTCAAAAGGTTACACACAGAACGTGGCAAGATAGCATCCTTAAATAGCACCAACATTTTCATAGCTGAAGCACAACGGAGGCAGTTCCAAATGAAAATAATGCTAAGGGTTTAGGTACGAGCATACCCTGACGAAGCCTCAAGCCATATTGACCATTGGATTGGAGCAAGATCTAAGGTGTAGAGCCTTCCACCTGGCCAACCTCAAATCCCAAAACGGATTAATGGCCTACGGATCAAATTAATATACCATGTACTAATGAATATGATTCCTATTGTTTAATATGCCAGATTAAATGCACAATTGTAAATGAATCTTTGCAAACCATTCAAGCATAGAATAGTGATAACCTTGTGAGCATAAAAGCACTGCACAGATAATTAATACTGTGTGTGTTGTCACATGTCAACCTTGTTAATTATGCACTATATATAATCCCTATAAAATAGAAAGAAATGCTTATGTTATACAATGTTATAGGTTTAGTGTTATACACATTAATCTATGTAATATAAAGGAGTATTTTGTGGAGCAGTTATATCGTGAAATTTGCAAGTGTCAGTATAATTACCCAAAGAATTTTTCTTTTTATGTTAAACATTAATGGTTGTTACACTTGTAATGTTTTAAAATGTTTTACATAGAGAAATACTTATTTATGTCTCACAGTGAGAAATTTTATTATCATTAATATTTTTAAATGACATATAAATTTTATATTAAAATTTACATTTACACATCTCGTAATATAAATTATTTATTTTTATTTACCCTTGGGTAAAAATGCGAAGCTGGGTTACATTTTGCTGAGAAACACAACCGAAAATTTCACTCTCCCAACAGTTCGGCCAAAATTTTAGAAGTTCGGCCGAAATTTCGGTTGAACTATTTTTGTCGTTAACATTGATGACGCGAGTAACCAGACATTTGGCTAGAGATAGGAAAACCAACAATAAAATTTTGGTCAAACTATTAGTTCGACAGAACTTTGTTTAAAATTTTGGCTGAACTCTTTGTTATAAATATGCAGTCCCCATATCGCAAGAATTTTTTGAGCAGTTTGTGCTGCGTTACAGTTGGAGAGTGCTGCAGTTTTTTTTTATGGTAGTGATCATTGTAGAGGGATATTTAGGTGTGTTTTTCTCTTTTGTTGTGCTGATCTTCAACAAACAGGGACCAACAGGGGAGAAAGTAAAGGTAAAGGTGAGATCCTCCAATGATCTGCAATTGGTCTTGTTTTTCTTCCTTTGTTCATGCTTGTTTTTTCTGGTTTTAATTCTAGTTTCATTTTTTTCTGTGTTTGCAAGATTATTGTAGGATTCCTAGGGTCTTCCCTATGTCCTTGACGTGCTCATTTTTCCTCCTCGTTGTTTGCTCTACCTCTACAATGGACTCTATCTCCTCGTGAGTTCCAAGTATTATTCTTTGAAACTATATGGTCCAAGAAGTATTTCTATTGTATTTAGATATCCAAAAAAACATTACAATAGCATATTCTACACTAATATTAATCTCGTTTACATGATCAGTTATTAGTCCCTATCCCAGAAAGCATTGTATGTTATTATGCTAGTTGTTGATTGTAAAAGAAACATTGGATGTTAGTGGGATTGATTAATAAACATTGGATATTTCATTTGCAGGAAGAAGTCCTTTTCAAATTTCCATTTCTGTGACAAAGAAAATTTCCCTTTTCAGTTTTCTTTCCAGTGTGATATCGATTTTATTTTTAGAAATGATATTTGTCATCCAATTTTTCACTTGCAAAGCTTAAATCATTTATCACCCCATTTTTATCCTCACACACAATTGAGAATAATTCATTTCGAAGGTGAAGGTTTCACTGTTTTGGTTTGGCCCAAACTTCTCCTGCCTAAATTGCTAAGCACCCTATAACTTCCCCGCCTTATTTAAACCTGTCTCAACCCTTCCTGAACTGTATTTTTATAAATGGCCCTTAGAGAGACTGTATATAAGCTTTTTAGTTAAGAAAATATACTTGAAGATCCTTTGTTGTGTGAAGCTCTATTCTTAGACTGTAAAACCCAACAAGAATATATACCTTTGTTTTTCTAGGAGTCGAGGATATCAGTTATCTTGGGTGGAATAGGTCGTATTATCGTGTTGTCTCCTTGGTTGTTTTTAACCTGTGAATGAAGAATATATCTCTATTAGGATAGAATATAAAGGTCATTCCTATCCTATCAATGCAGTCAATCCTGAGTAAGCACCACTAGCCAACGAGCATTCTAATACCTTGTGTTGGATTACACATCCTAATTTAGTACCTTTTTCTATCATTAGGTAAGGGTTGAGAAAACGGATTCTATGGCAGAATATCTTACTAAATTTGTATGGCTTTGTGTCTGGTTGGCTGGTGACTTGCTACTGGACGATTTTTCGACAAGAGAATATAGGTTTTGTACAGGGTCAGTTTATTATGAACATAGTGATCCTAACTTAGAAATCCATGGAGTGGGTTTGAGAGCCTGGTTAGTAGGCTCTTCATCTTCCTGTTCCAAATAATATGAATAATAAGAGGGGAAGAATATAGAATAGGAAGGATATCTATTATAAATCCAATCTTCCTGCAGTTCCCACTTTTATTCCCTCGACTAAAGGCTCCTATTAATTCGCCTGCCCACACCTCTCTCCCTCGAGAACTGCTTGATAACTAGTTAGGGATGAAAAAATTATGGATTGTGTTATACATATTGGTGCTTATATATGAACTATACATGGGTGCTTGTGCATTGAACTAAAGTTATATAAATTTTATATAACTTTCTTTTTCATTATTGTTATCAGGAATGCAACTTAAATAGTAACTAGGTAATAATATTTGTAATCTATACTTTTTTTTAATGTAACAAAGAGTGCAACACGGTAATAAAAAAATTAAATTCTTCTTTTGTTTAACTATTCTAATAATTATTTCTACTATATTTAGATATCCAAAACAAAATTACAGTACCATATTCCATAATACCCAATAAGAATATATATCTTTGTCTTTACAGGATTTGAGGATATTAACTATCCTGGTTGGAATAGGTGGTATTATTGGGTTGTATCCTCAGTTGTGTTTAACCTATGAATGAAGAATATATCTCTATTAGGACATAATGTAAAGGTCCTTCCTATCCTAGCAATACAGGCCTAATGAATCAATATGTATCTAGGGTTGAAGCCCAGCCCGCAAAGCAAAATAGTGCTACCCACTATGATTCCTTCCTGAATGAATTGGTTGGGAATGAAAAAATTATGGATGGTGTTATACATCTTGGTGCTTATATATGAACTATACCTGGGTGCTCGTGCATTTCAGTAAAGTTATATAGATTTTATAAAAATTTATTCTTCATTATTGTTATCAGAATTGCAACTTAAATAGTAACTAGATAATAACATTTGTAATCTATACTTTTGTTTAATGTAATGAAGAGTGAAACTTGGTAATAAAATAAATAAATTCTACTTTTTCTTAACTAGTCTAAGAAGTATTTATATTGTATCTAGATATCAAAAACAAAATTACAGTACCATATTCTACATTGATATTAATGACATTTACATGATCAATTATTAGTCCATATCCCACAAAGCATTGTACGTTGTTATGTTGGTGGTTGATTGTAAAGGAAACATTGGATATCAGTGGGATTTATTAAGAAACATTGGATATCAGAGGGATTTATTAAGAAATATTGGATATTTCATTTGTAGGCATAAGTCCTTTTTAAATTTCCATGTATGTGGACAATAATATAACCCTTTCTAGTTTTCACTGTAGAGTGATATCAATTTTGTTTTTAGAAATGGCCCTCGGCTGTTAGGTTCCTCTAGACAGTACCTAGACTAATGGAAATTTAAATTTCACCCAGAGAAATAGGTCACAAAATTCATCTTGCTATGCATTGGTCTTCGTTTTATACTTCTCAACCTTTGAAAACTCAAATATTTACAAGTTATTCCTATCTCTCCAACAAAATAATTGGATTAAATATAAAATTTATAAGAAAATGAGATAGAAAAAAGTTTTTATGCTTGCACTTCTACCCACATATAAGTTTAACTACAAATGGAATTCCAAATTCTATTGGACTTGAATTTGACAATTGGACTCGTAACTAGAATATAAACTATAAATAATTTCCTTTTTAATGTAATAAATGTTCTCATCTATGAATAAAACCATTTTGCAAAGTGTTCCAAAGGATGGGACATCTCTTTTAATTGGATTATCTAGTGAATCTAAATTTCATGTAGCTGGAAAATTGTAATAATGGGAAGAAGAATGAAGGCCATCGACACTAATAGAAAATAAGAACAACATGAGAATCCCACAATCAGTAAACATCCAATGCACTGGACTTAGGGTAAGTAAATAAAGATTTTGAATGTTAAGAAAACTTAAATGATCCATGTAACCTTTCGAAAGAAATGGGAGATAAAGAGGACATCACAAAGGAAGATAGGAAATAAAACACAACCTTTAACTTAGATCCATAGGTCAATCTTTTTAATACTTCCACGGTATCTAAATAACATGTCATATGACTTAGAAAACAATAGAATTAATGTATGATCTTTATGGCACTATAAAATATTATTGTATGATCTTTATGTCAGTACATGATTTATGATTTTCGTTAAATTGTTAAATTGTAAATTGTTTTAATTGTTATGTTAAATTTTTAAATTGCATGTTTAAAACTGAGAATTAACATTTATTACTCTCCATAAATAATTCACCTACTATTGCTTAATATTTTTACCATCAGCCAATGGAATTTTGCTTGTCATATCATATAGATATGTACTTCTATTTACAATGTCTAAATTTACACAATTGAAGGCCCATCCTTAACCAAGGCTTTGATGAAGAGCTTGATTCCTCTGATATACCTTTGTTTTTATGATCTATCTCTAATCTCCATCTATTTTTCAGAAAGCATAGATCCAAATTTATACGCTTAACCAAGTCTCTGATGAAGTGCTTGTTGCCTCTGATCTGCCTCAATTTTAGTGAAAGAAAATATCCAAATTTATTTGGAAATCAGGTTTGATGTGGAATTTTTCTTTCAAATTTGTGGTACCTTCCACGCTATTCCTATCTCTCCAACAAAATAATTGGATTAAATATAAAATTTATAGAAAAATGATATAGAAGAAGGTTTTTATGCTTTCACTTCCACCCACATAGGAGTTGAACTACAAATGGACTTCCAAATTCTATTAGACTTGACTTTGATAGTTGGACTCATATCTAGAATATAAACTACAAATAATTTCCTTTTTAATGTAATGAATGTTATCATCTATGAACACAATCATTTTAAAAAGTGTTCGAAAAGATGAGTGGTCTCCTTTAATTGGATTAGAGTGTTCATCTAAATTTCACATAGCTAGAAAATGGTAATAATGGGAAGTAAAACCACGGCCATCAACAATAATAGAAAATAACAACAACATGAGAATCCAACAATCAGTACGCATCTAATGCATTGGACTCAGGGCAAGTAAATACAGAGTTTCAAGGTTAAGAAAAGTTAAATGATCGATGTAACCCTTAGAAAGAAATGGGAGATAAAGAGAAAATCAAAAAATAATATTGGAAAGAAAATAAAACCTTTAACTTAGATCCACAAGTCTCTTTTGCATAGACCCATGGTATCTAAATAACATGTCATATGAAATAGAAAACTACATAATTATTATATGATATTTATGGCATTATACAAGATTATTTTATGATATTTATGGTAGTACATGATTTCTGATTTTTGTTAAATTATTAAATTGTAAATTGTTTTAATTGTTATGTTAAATTGTTAAATGACATGCTTAAAAACAAGAATTATCTTTTATTGCTCTGCATAAATAATTCACCATAGGAAATAAAAAAAAACCTTTAATTTATATCCATAGGTATATCTTTTGCATAGGTCCACGGTATCTAAATAACATGTCATATGACATAGAAAACTCTAGAATTATTGTATGATCTTATCGCACCGTATCTTTATGGTAGTATTGTTAAATTGTAAATTGTTTTAATTGTTATGTTAAATTGTTAAATTACATGTTTAAAATCGAGAGTTAACTTTTATTACCTACATAAATAATTCACCTATTGTTGTTTTAAACTTTTACCATCAACCAGAATTATGTTTACAATTCTTAAATTTACGCAATTGAAGGTCCTTCGTTAATGAAGGCTCTGATGAAGAGCTTTCATCCTCTGATCTACCTTTGTATTTATGATCTGCCTCAAATCGGCCTCTATTTTGTTGAATGCACAGATCCAAATTTATATCCTTAACCAAGTCTCTGATGAAGTGCTTGTTGCCTTTGATCTTCCTCTGTATTTATGACCTTCCTCTTATCTGCCTCTGTTTTGCTCAAAGCAAAGATCCAAATTTATTTGGAAATCAGGTTTTATGTGGAATGTTTCTTTTAGATTTTCAGTATCTTACAAGTTATTGCTATCTCTCCAACACAATAATTGGATTAAAAATATAAAATTTAAAGTAAAACGAGACAGAAACATGTTTTTATTCTTGCACTTCTACACACATAGAAGTTGAATTACAAATGGACTTCCAAATTCTATTGGACTTGACTTCGACAATTAGACTCGTATCTAGAATATAAAATAAAAATAATTTCCTATCTAATGTAATGAATTTTCTCATGTATATGAATATAACCATTTTTCAAAGTGTTACAAAAGATGAGACCTTTCCTTTAATTATATTAGAGTGAATCTAAATTTCAGATAGAGTGAATCTAAATTTAATGTAGTCGGAAAATGGTAATAATGAGAGGTAGAACCAACGCTATCAACAGTAATAGAAAATTACAAAAAACATGAGAATCCCACAATTAGTACACAACTAATGCATTGGAATTAGGGCTGATAAATAAAGAGTTTCAAGGTTGAGAAAACTTAAATTATCCATGTAACCCTTAGAAAGAAATGGGAGATAAAGAGGAAAGGAATATAGGAAAGAAAAGAAAAAAAACCTTTAACTTAGATCTATAGTCTCATATTTTACAGAGGTCCACAGTATCTAAATAACATCACATATGACATAGAAAACTCCAAAATTATTGTATGATGTTTATGAAAGTACAAGATTATTGTATGATGACTATAGTTTAAAATTTTTACCATAAACCAGTGCAATTTTTCTTGTCACATCATCTAAACCATTCTTTTGTTTACAATGCCTAAAATTTCACAATTGAAGGCCCATCCTTAACCAAGGCTCTAAAACTAAGAAATTTGCAATAAATTTTCATTTAATATATTTTATTGAATTTGTTTCTTTCAGGGATAAAAAATCCCACTAAACATGTTTGAAAAATGGACATTATGGATAGATGTTTCTTGTTATCCCAATCCAAGGAAAGCATTGATTATATATGTGCTATGAAATATTGTGACTAACAAAGTCCTCCAAAGAAAAATGAATATACTTTGAAGAAAAACAAACAATGAAGCATACTATATTGCATTAATAGATGGCTTGAGAACTAGGGAGTATGGATCAACTGGAATTGTAGTTTTCACCAATTTTGAACTTGTGTGCAACCAAATAAAAGGCGTGTACGAAGTTAATAAAGATAGTTTAAAACAGATTCATGGAAAAGAAAACAATATTGTTATACAACTTTAGTATAAGACATTGTGAAAATGTTAATAAGATGTATGGTGATCTATTGTATGGGGAAATGCCAATTCAAGATTCATCTGTCAAAGATGAATTAGTATTTTATGGGGAAATTTCAATTTAGGATTCATCTCTCAAATCTGAATTAGTGTTGAGACACTCTCCTTCAAAATTTATTGATATGCTCTCATTCAAAATTTATTGATGGACATTGTAACCTATATTTGATTTGCGTTTGTTTTTTACTTATAAATGCGTCATTTTTAATGATCATTTGTTTTTTTTTCAATTATATGGCAAGTGTGCTCCCACCATGTAAGCACAACTTAGTGAACATTCTATTTTATAAAAAATTTAGTATTTAATTTTGAAAATGTGCACCCACTATGTAAGCACAACACAACTTGGTGAACTTCATGTTTTAGAAATTTTTTTATTAAATTTTCAAAATGTGTAGGACTTCAAAAAAATTTTGTTTAAAGTGAGTTTTACACGTCAATTTTTTCTTTGAAAGTTTTGTGTTTCACATAATTTTTGTTTTTCTCAACATTTATGTAAATTACGTCGTTTTTTTGAATTCTTTTGATTTTTTTTCAAATAGTAATTTTAAAAATAATTGTAAATGCAAGGGGTAACATTTTAAACATGATGTATTAATGTATTTCTAGATATACCCATATATATCATGAATGATCATTTTCCACATGATTATTCGAGGCTTTAAACATTATGTGTATCTATGTAACTGCAGATATCCACTGTAGATATCCATAGATATATATATATATATATATATATATATATATATATATATATATATATATATATATATATCATGGAGGACGATCATTTGGCATGTCATTCTTTGAGGAGAACATCAATAGAATCTCATGACTCTATGAGAGAGGGGGATCATGGATCTGGGGATGTTCATTGTATTTATATTAAATTTGCATTTTTTTAAATGACATTTGAATATGTAATATTATCCCCATACATACATGTATACGTGTGGAATTGATTTTTTATTGAATATAAAATTTTATCCCCATATACATACATGTATACATATGGAATTGATCTTTTATCAATTTTGTGAATTAGATTAACTTTTAATAAATTTAATTCTTTAGGAGTTCAGAGGAAAATAGTATCTACTCAATCAATGGATCCTGACCATGGTTCACGAAATTGTGGTATGGTTCATGCAATCTACTCAATCATATGTATGTGCACATTCATATTTTTTTATGAAGATACTCACTCGTCACGTGAGGGTGGGTGTGGTACACATTCCCCTGGTGGCCAATCAATAGGTGGTGGGAAATTGCGTGAGGGTGGTGGTACACATTCCCTCGGTGGCCAATCAATGGGTGGTCATGTCGGTTCTAAACCAATGGGTGGTCGTGTTGGTTCTCAACCATCTCATGGTGGGCATGATGCTGCTCAGCCATCTCGAGTTTCCATCAATATGAACATTACTTTGATTCAATTATTAATTTGTTAAATTATTTATATAATTTTTTTATGGTTAAAAATAAAATTTTAACAAATTTTTTGACATGTTTTTTTTATTTATACATAATTTTATATATTGATGCAAAGGGTGAAAATGTTGCTCGAAAAAGACATAGGCCAGACCAGATTATTCAATAAGAAGGTTGTACACCAACCACGACTTATCCTTCTAAAATTATTGATTTACTTTGGTAAACAAACATCTATCAATGCACATTACAAAGGTGTAAAAATATTTATTCAAAATTGAAGAAAGATCTTCTGTCTTTGAAACACCTTGCTGAGAGTCGAGAAAGCTTAGAAATAGTTACATACTCTTTAAGCACACTTGTACATGTTTAAAAAAAACTTGGGCCAACCACTGATACTTTTTTAGAAGTGAAGAGGAAAATAAAGGAAACAGTAATGGGTCTCGATACATGGGATGACGTTAAAAACCAAGTTACAAAAGAAATGGAAAAATCTATGTTTAATTTCAAAAAAGGGCTGAAAAAAAAGATGATAAGGTGAAATATTTCAAGAACCCTAATATAGCTTTCCATTTGTACGATAGGCACCTTCTAGCCTATGAAAGACTACCATGGAATGACAAGGTTCCTGTTTATTTTGAAAAACTACTTTATGAAGAATTATTTTTGGGAATCAAACCAAATTATAATGACCTTCGTTTTGAAGTTTTTGGTCCTAGGAAAGGTCGATTATGTGACCGTAGGGGCGCTAAGGGTGATCTAATTTTCCTCACCCCGAGCCACCATTGGTAAGCCGACCTCTTCATGTAGAAATTTTGTGGTCAGAGATGGATTTCACTTCTCAAATTAGTCGAGAAGCAAGGAATTCCATCATAGACAATGTTCAGACTCGACTTGGTGGAATTGATATTGATCTGAATTGAGAAAGAGCACAAGAGAGTACACGTGCTAATTTTTTGAATAGTACAGATGATGAGAGAGAAAACATGAGTATTGCATACCTTAAATCATATCTAAAGCAATGTTGCAATAGTTGGCATGACTTAATTCTTCATGAGGAAGAGGGCATGGGATTGGTATGTGTTAATGGTTAGGGTACATATTTTAATATAGTTTGAAATTTGCATATACTTGTTTATTTGTATATGTTAATATAAAAAAATGAATATCTTCATTATTTGCAATTAACACACTTTCTGAACGAAAATTTTGATAATATCACAGTCGAAGGTTCAGGTTCTCGCAATCAAGATGATATGTTAGGAAATGTTAGTGTTTTTTGAGAGTTCACGATGTTGATGTACAATCATTATTCTATTATTATATCAGTATCATGATGACATATTCTTAAAAGAAATTATTTTGTACACACATGTATATAATTAAATATTAACATTTTCTGATTCCATCTTATCTTTACGCAACTGAGTTGCCCTCTTCTTCCCAGTTAGAAGATATGTCAAATCCACTGTCACAAGTATTCATTTTTTCACTTATCTTTCAAGTTCTAAATTGAAGTGAAAGTTTCATTAAAAAATGAAATCTAGATCTTCAGTTATTTTACAGTTTTTAAATTTTTCAATTTTAGGTTTGTGGAGATTATTTCCATTCTCCAAGGAATTTAGCATCAGTTTGTATGATGGAGATAGGAACATACAAAAAATTTGAACAAGAAGTTGTATAATTTTTTTTTTTAATATTATTGCATTATTTCATGCATTTACATTTGAAATTTTTTATATATTATACAGTTTATAGTGGAGGATGCATTGATGTAGGGCTAACACGGGACAATGGAGGGGGAACTACATAAGGTATTGCATGATTTTTTTTTTTTCCGTTGAGTTTGTTTTATTGAAGTTATACATTCTGATTCAATTTTAAAACTTAAAAATTTAATTTTAATACATTTAATATAATTTTTTTATGCATGTATACATATATATATGTATATGCAATTAGGGCCAACAGGGGACAATGGAGGGGGAACTACATGATGCATTGAAAAAATATCTCATTTTTTTTTTTTAGTTTGTTTTATTGAAGTTCTACATTGTAATTCAATTTTTAAATATTAAATTTAATTTTAATACATGTAACATAAATTTCTTATACATGTTTACATATATATGTATATACAATTAGGGCCAACATGAGACAATGGAGGGGGAACTACATGAGGTATTGCACGATTTTTTTTTTTATGAAGTTATACATTCTCATTCAATTTTAAAACAGTAAATTTTAATGTTTACAGATTGTGTACGTTCCCCATTCTTCAGATGATAGCACAAGGAGGCTCAGGAGGCTACTGGAAAATACATTGCAACCAAACTCTCTCTTTCATTGATGCACATGCAACATTTTATTTGATCTAGTATTTTTATAACTTAAACGTGCATCATATTTACTTTCCTATATAACTTGATACTTGTGACACTTGATACATTGTTATATTTACTTTTATTGTTCATCATATAAATTTTGGACATATTTTACATTTTGGATAATTGAAATACATTTACTTTAATTGAATGATTTTAAATTTTGGATAGTTGTTACGTTTGGAATCTGATATCATGTTGTGATATAATGTTAACTTAAATGATCTCAGATTATGTTTTGTTTTTAAAACTTTTTGTTTTATTACTTGTTATTTCAAATGAATCTAGATTGATATTGCAAAATACAAAACACATGGGCTACATGTTATGCATTTGAACATGTGATAATGTTATATATTTAGGTGTAAATATCTATTAAATATAATATTTAGGTACATTCGGCATGATCATGTGTCATTTAAAACAATCATATGTATGGTTTTACATATTTAAGTTCGTGAATATATGTAACAGTGGTTGAAGTAAATTTGCATTTAGTTGTTACATTTTTCATACATGATGACATGGTGTTATAATTTTAACTTAGATTCAATCTTAGATTAAATGTTTTGTTTTTAAAGCTCAAGTTGTTTTGTCATTTTTTTATTTAAAACGAATCTATATTGAAATTGCAAATTACAAAACACATGTGGTACATGTTATGCATTTGAACATGTGTAAATGTTATATAAATAAGTGTAAATTACTATTAAATGTGATATTTAGGTACATTTTACATGATCATGTGTCATTTAAAAAAATCATATCTATGGTTTTACACATTTAAGTTCAATAATATTTGTAACAATGATTGAGGTACATT
This sequence comes from Pinus albicaulis, assembly GCA_034641835.2. Classification (NCBI taxonomy): domain Eukaryota; kingdom Viridiplantae; phylum Streptophyta; class Pinopsida; order Pinales; family Pinaceae; genus Pinus; species Pinus albicaulis. The sequence continues at coordinate 516,877,059 of CM076584.1, read as the reverse complement.
TGCATTTAGTTGTTACATCTTGCATACATGATGAAATGTTGTTATAATGTTAAATTAGATTCAATCATAGATCAAATGTTTTGTTTTTAAAGCTCAAGGTGTTTTGTCATTTGTTATTTAAAACAAATATAGATTGAAATTGCAAATTACAAAAAACATATGGTACATTTTATGCATTTTAACATGTGTGAATGTTATATAATTAGGTGTAAATCTATATTAAAGGTGATATTCAGGTACATTTTGCATGATCATGTGTCATTTAAAACAATCATATATATGGTTTCACATATTTAAGTTCATGAATATATAACAATGATTGAAGTACATAAATTCATTTAGTTACATTACATTTTGAATATATGATGACTTTTTGTTATCATGTTAAATTAGATTCAATCTTAAATTAAATACTTTTTTTTTAAAGCTCAATTTATTTTGTCATTTGTTATTTAAAATGACTCTAGATTGAAATTACAATTACAAAGCACATGTGGTACATGTTAAATGAATTTGAGCATGTACTAATGTTATATAATTAGAACATACATCTATTAAAAGTGATATTTGGGTGTAAATTTTTCACATGCTAATGTGTCATTTAAAACAATTATAAATGGTTACATACATATTTAAGTCCATGAATATGTAAAAATGATTGAAGTACATAAATGCATTTAGTTACATTAAAATTTGAATACATGATGACTTGATGTTACAATTTTAAATTAGATTCAATATTAGATTAATTTTTTTATTTTTAAAGCTCAAGTTCTTTTGTCGTTTGTTATTTAAAATGAATCTAGATTGAAATTGAAAATTACAAAACACATGTGGTACATGTTAAATGAATTTTAACATGTATAAATGTTATATAATTAGGACATACATCTACGAAAAGTGATATTTAGGTACATTATGCACATGATCATGTGTCATAAATAAAAAAATCATATATTGTTTTACATATTTCACTTTAAATACATATATGTTTAAGTTCATGATTATGTAGCAATGAAAGAAAATTTGCATTTAAATCATACATTTTTTTTATTTTAAATCATTCTTATAATGTCTTAATATACAATACATATAGCTGTACATCTAAAAACAATCATAAAATTTTAGGTGTACATAGATGTGTCAAAAAATTTCATAAACTTTTAAAATTGCATTAAAAAATATCCAGTACACAACATTTTTCATTAATATACATATAAAGCTACTATGGATGTGTGTTGACAATAAACTGGAAATTACCAAACACGTACCACACATTTTTCATTCAAGAATGAATATTATGATTTCCTTTAGATGTCTAAAAAAAAATCATAGCTTAAAATTTTCATTATATCAAATATTCTAGATACATACATTTTGCAATAATGACATAAAATTAACTAGCTCATACCATAAATGTATGAAACCATTTAAGACCAGAGAACCTACATGTATCTGTACATGTGTGTAAATTACTTCTTGTGTGCATGTGCAAAAAAAATTTACATTTGAAAAAACTTGTACATAACATAAAATATACATATAATAATGTAAAACTTAAGAAGGCACAAAAAAAAAGGCTAAAAATTTCTACTTGAGTTTTGTACATTCTAAAAGATGAATCCAGGGAGAAGAAATTGTTGTGCAGTTCAATCAAAAAAATTGTAATGGAATGCCATCTTCAATGATCTATTCATGATCATCTTTTGACATCTTCCTTTTCTTAATTTTCAATTTTTTCTTTGATTGAAATTCTATCAACTTCATGTGTGCTGCATAGATGAAGTGACTATATTGACAACTTATGACATCAGGTTCATATTCTTAAAAGTAAACAAAATCCCAGCAAAGATGACTTTGTTAGAAAAAATAACCTTTCAGTATACTAGACCCTCTGTCATATATAAACCTGTTCTCATCATAATTTTTGAATAATTTCATCTTTTGTTTAATGCAACACATCAAATAGTACTTGACATTTTCTATGTTGTTAGTAGGTGCAACTACAACATAAAAACCTCCTGCACAATAAAACAAACTTACAATCCTGAAAAAATAACTTTAAAATAATTTTAATATCTATTTCTAGATCTCTATCATTTGAAAGCAATTGAAATGTTACCTTCTCTAACAATATCAGAAACTCGATCACCATCAGATGATATTGTAGTCTCCTCGGGTGCATTTTTTTCTTCAAAGTTTACCTTGAGACATTTTTTTCCCCTTTGTATTTAGTTTTGTATGTTGTCAATCTTTTACATACATTTTTTTTTCACAAACATCACTCGATTCTTTGTCGTCTATGCAAACATGAAAAAAATAAGAATATTTTCATTTTTCAAATGCAAACACATTTTGGTACTCCCTTTTTTATTTAAATGCAATGTTTGAGCCCCTTTTATTGTTTCAATGTCATTTCCAATCGATCTATCTACATCTTGGACCCAACTATGAAAAAAAAAACCTATATGCAAAATTCAAACAAGAATATAAATACATTATTCAAAAGACAATAAAAGATAATAATTTTGGTGAATAATGTTTAAAATTAGAAAATTAATAAAAAATAGAATTTTATTCCACGACTTTTCCATTATTCATAAATCGTCATTGTTATAAAAGTGATATTCTTTAATAAGATGTCAATTTTCATTGGTTCTTCCTATATGGTCAACATTTTCTTTAACGTGCCTATATAGAATATGGACAAACATGGAGAGTTTTTCAGAATGATAATATTCACTCTGTATTTATTTTTGTGGAACAAATGTGTAATTCTTTGCAAAATTAACTATTGATCAAATGGTCCCTCATGGAAAAAATTCACGGTATTTTTTGAATTGCAAGTCCAACCATCGAGCTCTATGGGAATTCTTGGTGTATTTATATATTTTTGCCTCAAAATTTCTCGAAAACTCTATCACAAAAATTTATTCTTCTTGTAAATCAATCATTCTAGCACTTCTAGTACTACTTGAACCAATCCATGTATGAATATATTCATATCTCTAACATTTAAATTTTATGTTGGAGAGTGATTGATCATTTATATCAATAATATATTTGTTGGGAAATAAATTCAAATTTCCATAATGATTGCATTTTTTTACCACCAACACATTTGTTTTGGTAAAATAATTCATGGCTTTCTCTTGCACATAGAATTTGAGATATGAAATCATGGTTATTGGAAGGAGGAGGTGAATTTTTCCAAAAAATTTTACCAAAATTAAGTAATGTGTCATAATATAACTGAAATTCGACATGATAATGACAAGAACTGTCGTGTAGAGTGACAAGTTTAACATACCACAGTTTTTGTTGCACAAAAACACATATTGAGACATTAATTTCACGATTCTCTTCAATGAATTTTTTGAACAACTCTATCTAAGTGGTGTCCAAGATATTTTTTGCATGTTCTTCGTACTAATTTCATGATATTCTTCATCGCATCAAATCCATTTCTTTTGGTGAAACACATGATTTTTTGATCCAATTTTGATATATTTTCTTTTTAACATCTTCTCCAAGTCTATATTTGTATCATTGCCTACAAATAACTATCAAACAAGTGAGTTCATCATTTACATCTATTTGCAATCAAAATTTTTTATGTTTGTGAAAAAAATTTCGTGAGGTCCATAGTGCTTGTGCCATAGATTTCACCAAATCATTCTCTTTATTACTTGATGAAACCACTGCCATTTGTATTGCTCTATGTGAATCTAAATCACTTTTCTTTCTATATCTTCCAATTGTCTTTAGAGCACTATTTATATTGTGTATCACATTTTCTTAATTTTTTTTATCTTTTGTTTATTTTCGAATACCCAATAAAGTCGTAGGTTCATTTAATTTCTTTAATGTTGAGGGAATTCTCAAAATTTGTGCTTGAACTGCCACATTTTCATCTTTGAAGAACATATCAATAACGCGCTTAACACAATATCGTATAACATGGTCAACTTTTTTATCTTCATATGTGTCAGTGTCAACATTTTCTAACATCTCATCATTGATATTCATTTCATCTGTACATATTAGAATTAAATTTATAAAATTAGTTTACATATTCAATAAATAATTAAATTTATAAATAATTATAATTTCAATAATACACATTCAACATGTATATACATACCTGGTGATCCAATTTCGTCACTTGCATTTATTTCAACATTTTCAACATCTTGAATCATTGGTTCAATATCTCTTTCACTTTCTCTTTCTAAATTTTCTATCTCATCATCAATGTTATGAGGAATATCTCTCTGTGTTTACATTGCAAAATATTTTTCAAATCAGTTCATCAAATAAAAATTAAGTTTCACAATACGCTGGAGTTAAATTTTAAATATCATTTATAATATTTACATTGACATACATGTTTCAACTTTTAGTTGAAGTTTATTTTCCCTATCAATATTTGAGCATTATTTTCTCTTTTTTTTTTGCAATATTCTCTCCCCTGTTCTCTACGAGCCTCAACGTCTCTTATTCGATCATATTTTCTCTTGCAATTTCTTTTATTTTCCATGATAATTTAGTATGAAGCACAAATCATTTCCTTCAAAATCTTGCCAAAAAAAACTCACTATCAAAATTTAGAAAAAAAACTCACTTCAAAAAATCATCACAAAATATTTATTTCAAAAAAACTCACTATAAATTTTTTTCACAAAATTCATATTTCAACCCAAATCACTTACTTTAAAAATTCCACCAAAAAAATGTCTTTTAAAAATGAAGCTCAAAATATTTCCTTCAAAGTCCTGCAAAAATATTTCACTTTAAAAATTTAGACAAAAAATCACTTTAAAAAACCATTATAAATTATTTACTTCAACCCAAAACACTCACACTAAAACAATGTCACTTTAACCTCCGAAAAATGTGCTTCAAAAATTAAGTCCAAAAAACCTTTGAAAATTTAGCCCGAAAAACTTCTTTTTCAAATTCAACACAAATTAATTCCTTTCTAAATCCATCCCAAAAAATTCCTCTGCAAATTTGCCCAAATTATGAAGAAATGTGCGAAAATAATGTTTCATAAACCTATTATCATCATCACTTTCCAATAATTTCATCTTTTGTTGATTGCAACACATCAAATAATACTTGAGATTTTATATGTTGTTAGTAGGTGCAACTACAACAAAATCATCTCCTGCATAATAAAACAAACTTACATGAATTTATATCATAATTAACATGAAAAAAAAACTTTAAAACTAACATGTGTACTTTATTTTATTATCTATTTCTAGATCTCTATCATTTGAAAGCAATTGAAATGTTTCCTTCTCTAACAAGATCGGAAACTTGACCACCTTTAGATGATACTATAGTCTCCTCTTATTGCATTTCTTCAAAATTTTCAAGAGGTATTTTCCCCTTTGTATTTAGTTAAGTATGTTGCCAATATTTTACATACATTTTTTTTCATAAACATCATTGGATTTCGTGTCATATATGGAAACATGACAAAAACATGAATATTTTCTTTTATCAAATGCAAACACATTTTGGTACTCCTTTGTTTTAATTGAATGCAATTGTCAAGCCCCTTTTATTGTTTTAATGTCATTTCCAATCGATCTATCTACACCTTGGACCCCAATATGCTATAAAAACCTATATTCAAAATTCAAACAAGAATATAAAGACAATATTTAAAATACAATAAAACATAATAATTTTGATAAATAATGTTTAAAATTAGAAAATTAATAAAAATTAGATCATGTATATTAAGATTATATATATATATATATATATATATATATATATATATATATATATATATATATATATATATATATATATGCAATTTAATTAGTATATATGTACATGTACCTTCATACTTCCCTTGACTCGTTAGTCTCATGGCTTAGTGCAGTAATGCTCCATTGAACAACTTGTTCAGTTGAGACAAGTCGGTGTGCAGAGTGGCCCATTTGATATCTTCGAAGTTCTCATGTTATGCATGCCCCTTCACCATCATGTTCTAATTTTCCATGACCAGTCTCAAAGATATTCCAATAATGTTTAATGTGGGTTTTCATATGAAGACAACACAACCAAAGGAATGATCATGAATATTTGAATTGACCTGTGCATCCATCTAACCATATCCAATGTTCAATTAATTTTATCCCATGACTTTTCCATGAGTCATAAATGTTATCAAAACAATTTTGTACAAAATATGTATCACGTGTATGATCGTCACTGATATAAAAGTGATATTTTTTAAGAAGATGTCAATTTTCACTAGTTCTTTCTATATGATCAACATTTTTTTCAGCGTGTCTATGGAGAATATGGACAAGCATGGAGAGCTTTTCAGAATCATAGTATTCACTCTGTATTTCTTTTTGTGGAACAAATGTATAATTCTCTACAAAATAAACTATTGATTAAATGGTCCCTCATGGAAAAATTTCACGGTATTTTTTGAATTGCAAGTCTTGTCATCGATCTCTATGGGAATTCTTTTTGTATTTATAATTTTTTGCCTCAAACCTTCTCAAAAAATCTATCACAAAAATTTCTTCATCTTGTAAATTGACCATTTAGCACTTCTAATACTACTTGAACCAATCCATGTATGAATATATTCATATCTCTTACATTTAAATTTTATGTTGGACATTGATTGATCATTTATATCAATAAGATATTTGTTGTGAAATAAAGTCAAATTTCCACATTGATCATATTTTTTACCACCATCACATTTCTTTTGGTAAAATAATTCATGGCTTTCTCTTGCACATAGAATTTGAGAAATGAAATCATGGGTATTCGAAGGAAGAGGTGAATTTTTCCAAATAAATTTACCAAAATTAAGTAATATGTCATAATATAACTGAAATTCCACATGATAACGACAACAAGTGTCCTGTATAGTAAGATGTTTAACATACCATGGATTTTTTTGCACAAAAGAACTGATTGAGACATTATTTTCCTGATTCTCTTCTATGAAATTTTTGAACAACTTTATCTCAGTGATGTCCAAGATATGTTTTGCATGTTCGTCATACTAATTTCGTGCTATTATTCATCACATCACATCCGTTTCTTTTGGTGAAACACATGGTTTTTTAATCCAATATTGATATATTATCTTTTTAACATCTTCTCCAAGTATATATTTGTATGGTTTCCTACAAATAACTGGCCAACAAGCGATTTCATCATTTACATCTATTTTCAATCGAAATTTCAAATGTTTGTGCAACGTTTTTCATGAGATACCTAATGATTTTGCCATAGATTTTACCAAATGATTCCCTTTAGTACTTAATGAAACCACTGCCATTTGTATTGCTCTACCTGCATTTAAATCACTTTTCTTTCTAGATCTTCTAATTGACTTTAGAGCACTATTTATATTTTGTAACACATTTTCCTTATTTTTTTATCTTTTGTTTATTTTCAAATACCCAATAAAGTTGTAGCTTCCTTTAATTTCTTTGATGTTGAGAGACTTCTCAAAATTTGGGCTTGAACTGCTACATTTTCGTCTTTGAAGAACATATCAATAATGCGCTTAACACGATGTCGTATAACATGGTCAACTTTTTATCTTCATATGTGTCAGTGTCAACATTTTCTAACATCTCACCATCAATATTGATTTTATTTTTACATATTATAATTAAATGTACAAAATGAGTTTGCATATTCTATAAATAATTAAATTTACAAATAATTATAATTTCAATAATACAAATTCAACATATATATACTTACCTGGTGATTCAATTTCTTTAATGGAATTTATTTCAACATTTTCAACATCTTCAATCATCGGTTTAATATCTCTTTCAATTTCTCTTTCAAAATTTTGTATCTCATCATCAATGTTATGAGGAATATCTCTCTCTATTTACATTACAAAATATTTTTCAAATTAGTTCATCCAATAAAAACTAAGTTTCACAATACACTAGAGTTAAATTTTAAATATCATTTATAATATGTACATTTACATACATGCCTCAACTTTTAGTTGAAATTGATTTTCGATATCAATATTTGAGCATTCTTTTCTCTTTTTTTTTCATATTCTCTCCCCTATTCTCTGCGAGCCTCGGGATATCTTGTTTGATCATATTTTCTCTTGCAATTTCTTTGATTTCCCATGATAATTTAGTATGAAACTCAAAGAATTTTCTTTGAAATCCTTAAAAAAAATCTCACTATAAAAATTTAGAAAAAAAAACTCACTTGAAAAAATTATCACAAAATATTTAATTTAAAAAAAAATCAATTTAATTTTTCTTCACAAAAGACATATTTCAACCCAAATCACTTACATTAAAAATTCCGTGAAAAAAATGTCTTTAAAAATGAAGGTCAAAATATTTCCTTCAAAGTCCTGCAAAAATATTTCACTTTAAAAATTTAGACAAAAACTCACTTGAAAAAGCCATCATAAATTATTTACTTCAACCCAAAACACTTACAATAAACAAATGTCTGTTTAACTTCCAAAAAATGTCCTTTTAAAAGTTATTCCAAAAAAACTTTGAAAATTTAGCCCAAAAAACTTCTTTTGCAAATTCAACCCAAAAAAATTCCTTTCTAAATTCATCCCAAAAAATTTTCTTTGCAAATTTGGCCCGAAATATGAAGAAACATGCGAAAATAATGTTTCTATTTTTGTCTAATTATATAGTTGCGAAACTTTTGTTTTTGGAGGGGCTTAATCAATTTTTTTCTAGCTGATGGGATTTGCGAGAAAATTTTCGTCCAAAATTTTTTGTCATTAAAAATGACGGGATAGAAAAGAAAATTCATGCTGAACTGTTAAAAAAATCAGTCAAAATAAAACGTATGGAATTATGCTGTAGCTCCGCTGTAAACACATTTCTTCAATTTTGGAATAGTTAAACTCCATCAAATTTTATGAATTAACTTTCGGAAGCAAGACCAGAATTTGTAGAATTCAATCTAACTTTATGGAATTTCATAGATATTTACTACTTTTAATATAAAAAAAATTGAAAACATTATGGTACTTTACATTGGTCTCTCGTTTGTAATAGGTAGTTTTTATATTTTTAGTCTATAATTAATATGTTGAGAAACTTGAAGCAGACTCAAACATATTTAAAATATGAAGTTTTTTCATATTGGGTCAATTCAAAATAATCTAGTAATTATGTTATGCGTTAGTTGGTTTAGTAAATATAATGATACTGAAGTAGACTCTGTTTAGATTGTTGTAACACATTTTTTTTCTCAAAAAACACAAATTTTTCAAAGAATACACCAACGCATCTCAACATGAATTTTTATGAATCCTTTGATTGTTAAAGAACAAATACTCAAATAATTGTTAAGTTGACATATCAAATGTGAATAAAACAATTCCAAAAAATAAGTAATAGAAAGCTAATAAAATTTCTGAGAGGTTTTATTTTTATTGTAAAATGAAATTCTAAACAAAAAACTTGTTTTGGCTTAAAGAAATTTGAAGAACTTCTAAAAATGATATATTTTCTTAAAAAAAAAAATGCAAAAAGTGTAAGGCAACTTCACATTTTCACGTAATTTGAATATTGAAATATTTTACTATGGTCATATTTTCTATATATGAAATTCTTATTAAATTATATTAGATAGTATTGATAATCAAAAAAATATTTAATTTATATATTGAAATATTTAGAAGGAAAACATAAGTACTTTCAATCTTTTAAAATTTTAATTACTTTATCTGTATAAATTAATATAAAATTAAGTTACTTAATATACATATAAATAATAATTGTTTGCGATGCCGGATTTGATTTACTTTATCTCTATAAATTTAAATAAAATTATGTTACTTAATATATATAGAAATAATAATTGTTGGAGATTTTGGTAATAGCATTGCACTGTGTAATATTTGTGATCATTCCAATGTTTCATATGGTAACTCCATCTGTCATCAGGGACCAAAAAGAGCATTGTGAATAAACTAATGAGCTTATTAATAGAATAAAATGAACTATGTATTAGTTGGATTAACTCTAAAAAAATATTAACTAAAAATTATAAAATCTTTGACCAAACTCACATTTGACAATAATGATTAAATTAATAATAAGTTCTTGTTGTTTTTGAAAAATTAACAAAATTTATTGAGAAAGATTAGAAATGAAATATTTAAAATTGTAATTAATTTTTTTATTTTAGGAGTTAGTTAATAAAGAGGGTGTTAGCATATTTACTAAATAATAAATTAGTTGAATTTAAATAAATTATAAATAAATTAAGGATTATCAAAATGAAAGACACTAAGAATTAATAAATGAAAAGGAATTTTTTTTATATTTTTAGTTAATAGCAAAAGATATCTAGTAAAATGAAGAGACTAAGAATTAAGGCCAGAATAATTTTTTTAAAGGGGTTAAAAGTAGTTAAGAGCTACTTAAACTTTGTTATTCTATATTTGTTAAGAATTAACGAATTAAGAGTTTTTTAATATTACTAAAAAAATTATTAAAAATTTAATAGTTAAAAGAAAAGAAAGGATCAAAAGAGTAAGAAGGTAAGAAGAGAAGGTATTCAAAGTAGTAGGTTCAAGGGTCAATGGATAAGATGGTGAAGAATGAGTTTCCAAACACAAACAAAATTACTCATCTTTCATAGTTAGAAGAATTCCCTTATGAATGCAATTAAGGATACAAAAACCTCTTTGAAAAAAAATTGCAATCTTGTATCAGCAATGGCACGGGATTGTTAGTTTCGAAAGATTCCTCTCTTTTAAAATTGTTTTAAATAACGATAATATTGTAACTGTCTTATTTCAGTATTATACATTTTAGAATTACGAATAATCTAGAGGTAATGATAGTAGTATCGTTCCTTGACAACCTTTACCTCCATTGGATCATGTTTTGATACTATTTGCGGTTAGTTATGCGTTTTGACGGGAGATGAAAGGAGGCACAAGTGATATTATCTAAAGTAAATAGTGTATGTTCTTTTATTTTTACCTAGTAACAGGTTTTTATTTGAATCAATTTTAGTAGGTGCTATTGTTTTTCTGTTTGTGTTATTGGATCAAATGTTAGATGATTGAAATGTTTTAAGTCATTAGATTCACTCTCTTTCAGTTGCCCTGAACTAACTAATTATCTAACTCAAGCTTAAATTTTGAAAAATGCTTGACCAAAATATGTGCTCTTTCTTTCTATTTTAATGACTAACTATTATTTTCTTGTTTCGATCTTGAAGAGGCTATTACAAATGCAGCACAGAGGTGGCCAAGGTCATTTTCCGGGGAGATTTTTCACAGTTTGCAAAGAATTATATTAAATCTATGGGTTGGGGATCAAAGTCAACTCTGTGTTAAACAACAAAGCCATGCCAATATGAGACAACACCTCAGTGCTCTGTTCTCCACAGAAGCCCTCACCAAATCTTTGGAATGAATGGACAAGCCTTTTCTTCTCACAATCCACTAGTGGGATCATAAAAAAATCCCATGTGATTAATTATACCTTGGATGTATGAGTAGTTTTTTTCTGATTTTTTTTGCATTTACTGTTATCAGATCAAACAATTTCTTTTATCCATGGCCCAGTGTTGTAGAATTATATGATTGCAGATTAACTTCGAGATAATATGCGAGTACACCAAAAAAAACTTTAAAACTTAAAATAAAGCGAACTACTACATATTTTCCAAGGTCATAAGTCGATTACGGACATGTGAACACACAAAGTTCAAAGTTGAATGACGATACTTTACTGGACACACCGAACCAGATACATAGTGATTTACTGAATATTAATAACAGGAAACTCGCCTATGTTTTTTCTTACCAAAAAGACCGGAGACCTAATTTATGCGAGAACCAAAGCATAATTTTTTACCTTTTTTACCAGATCATGAGTCATTAGATTCTTTTGATATGATTTTTTTTTTTTTTAACTATTCTATAAATAGTAATGATGAATGGAATTTTTTCATATATGAGAAATTGGATTTTTTTTTTTTTTAAATTGTATTAGAAGTTTGAGTTAATTAAGAAATGCAGTTTATATTTATTTAAATAATGAAATTATAATTTTTATATTTTTGTTATATCAATAATTTTTTACCTTTTTATACTAGATTATTTTGAAAATATCCTAAAGTTATAAATAATGGGTAAAATTTTTCTCAATTGAACCAAATGTAAATAAGGCTAGTACGTATAAATAAAGCCAAGACATTTTATGTTAAATGTGTTTTTTTAATTTAATGTTCATTTTTTAGTAGTTTTTTTAATTAGCGTTTGGTTTTATTTAGAGAATTTTGTTTTAGTAATTATTATATAATGTTTTACTAATAGGAATCACATTTTATTTTTTAAAAGTAATAAATATTATTTTAGTAAAAATAATTATTAAATATAAAATTTAAATGAATTTTTTTAAAAAATAAGAGAATAATGACTTGATTAAAATATAAATATTTTGAAATTAAGATATTTTAACTAGATTTTATGTAAATTTCTAAAATATAGTGAAGGATATTTTTAATTCTCCACTTTATAAAGTATCATATTTTATTTTGTCTTTTCTAATTTGTTATTTTTTCATACATTTATAAAATAATTGTAAATTTGTCAAACTTTGATTGTGAAAATTTGTAAATTTGTAGAAATTGAATTGATTTTTTTTAATGATATAACCTATAGAGTTATTATCATTTTATGTTGTGACTAGGAGTTTTATATTTTTATAATTCATGTTAGTTACTTTTTATAAGTTTAAGAGGTTCTTAATATTGCCCTTTTTTTTTAATAAATGGAAATCCAATATATATTTAAAAAGAGGATGAGATAAGAGAATTTTAGGATTACAATTTTTTTGTTTGTCCAACTTATCTCATGTCAATATTTATTTACCTATAGTTTGCTCCCATGTTCAATAGCTCCCCATGAGGTTTGGACATAATAGGTAATGGAAATTTAACCACATATAAAACAAATAATTTAAATAAATTAAATTTTCTTTAAATTTGTTTCAATTCTGAACTAAAGTGAATTTGTATAATTTTCATATAAGAAAAAACATCACTTTGATATATAATAACAATTCTCACTTAAGTAATATTTCGATTTGGTATTAGGTCCTTTATTAATAAAGCTGTTTTCTTTAGCATGGAGTACAATAAAAAAAATTATAATCAAATAATAGGAGAAAAAATATTCACAATAGAATTTATTTGAATAAATAAATGTGTGAAATATTTTAATAAGAAACTAAATTTTGTAATTATAAAATATAAAACTATAACTTAAATTTATTATTTTACTTTGTATTTTTTTCTTATGTATATAGAGAAAGGCTAAACCAAGCTTGGAGTTAAGAAAATAAACCATAACATAAAGAAAACTATCTCCTTCCAAAAATGTCTGTATATTAAAATGACATTCACTTTCTTGTATACCAAGACTATTGTTCTTCATAACACCCTAAAGAGGAAATGCTATGGTGTGTAACATAGGATTGAGTATTCAATCCAAATCATTTCCAAGACACATTTGTATTCAATCCAAATCATTTCGAAAATGGCATTCACTTTCTTGTATACCAAGACTATTGTTCTTCATAACACCCTTTAGAGGAAATGTGATTGTGTAACATAGGATTGAGTATTCAATCCAAATCATTTCCAAGACACATTTGTAGCCTTGAGATTAAAAAAAATTCCATCATAAATTGTATAAGTATTGGATGGTGTCAATATCAACGTTGACCCATTAATTTATACAAAACCAACCTCAAGTTGTATTCCTATGATGGTTTGGGATGGTGTAAAATATGATTGAGTATTCAATCCAAATAATTTCCAAGACAGATTTGTAGCCTTAAGATTCAAAAATTTCAATCATAAATTTGATAATTATGGAATGGGTGTGAATATCAATGTTGGCCAATTAATTTATACAAAATCAATCTCAAGTTGTATTCCTATGATGGTTTAGGATGGTGTAACATACGATTGAGTACTCAATTCAAATAATTTCCAATACACATTTGTAGCCTTGAGGTTCAAAAACTTCCATCATAAATTCTATAATTATGGGATGAGTGTGAATATCAATGTTGGCCCATTAATTTATACAAAACCAACCTAAGTTATATTCCTATGATGGTTTTGGATGGTGTAACATTGGATTGAGTATTCAATCCAAATCATTTCCAAGACACATTTGTACTCTTGAGATTCAAGAAATTCCATCATAAATTCTATAATTATGGGATGAGTGTGAATATCAATGCTGACCCATTAATTTATAAAAAACCAACCTTAAGTTGTATTGCTATGATTCAAATTGTACTATGAAAAAATCTATTGAATCTACAGATGAGAGAATTATAATGAAGAACTAAAAACTAATAAGTTACTTGATGATTTTAGACCTCGAATGTTGGCCTTTTCTCCAATTTCTCCCGCCCCAATCTACCTTTTCCCCACATTTACAAAGCCATCTTATGCACTTGCAAAAACCCTATATCTCAATCATATCATTCGTGTTCCAAGGATTAAATTTATGGGAAGTATGGAATTTAACAAGTTTTCTACAAGGAAAAATAAGAAGAAGTTTCACATTTGCAAGAAAATAATAGACAAAATCATGTGATTGAGGTTTTATTGTTTCTAATACATATTTTATTAATGACCAATAAAACCCCGTCTTGAATGCAAAACACAATTTTATTCTTAATGCAAATTCCATATTATGTTATCGACTTACAATGTTTCTTTTGCAACATTTGGTGCAATTTCTAGTTATTTTTTTAATATAATGAATAATATAAGATTCAACAAAAAAAAAAATTAGAAAAGATACACTATTATTGGAAATCATTTAACTACCGTATCATTATTGATTTGAATTTGGTATAGTATATTAGTGATAGATACATAAATTTAATTCAACAATGAATTTTGAAAATGATTAATTTGATTATTTTATAAATATATAATATATTTTTTTAATCTAATATACATTAATTTGATTAATTATAATATTTATTTTTTTATTAATTTTATTAATAAGTATGTTTTTCAAATAAAAGTTTAATAATTTTAATTTAATTATTACTAGTTACTAACTAGATGATAGGGATTTAATTTTTAAAAATGTTAATTTTAAGTTGTTTAATTTGCAAAAGTTGATTGCCTCTAATATCTTTTCTTGTCAATTTTCTTCAAATTTTCGTACATATTTTAAAAATGATATGTTTAATTTGTCTGTGTCTCATTAGTCCTCAGTAGTCTTTCAAAAAAAAAAACCTTTTTTCTTTTCCCAATATCTTATGTCAGGTAAGTATGTCTTTTCTGTTTTTTTTTTTCAATTTAATTTTAAAAATAATATTATAAAATTAAATTAAATTAAAATATATATTAATATTTTAACTATAAAGTGAGTGAACTTTTTCTAGACATGTTTTATTGATAAACCATGGTATTTTAGATAATCATATTTACATATTGGGAATCTCTAAGGTAAAGTGGGGATGAATCTTTGTGATTAAATTTTTTTTTTCTAATTTATATATGTGTGTGTGTGTGTGTGTGTGTTTAACTCATATATTAATTCTTTTCATAATTAATAATAATAATGTAACACTTTTTGTGAAAATTAAAGCATTTAATTCATTTTTACGACAAAAACTTGGTAAATCATGGGCTAGGTGAAAAGCCTAAATGATAAACTTTATTATTTCAATTTTATATCAAAGAAAATTCATGAAAAATTTTGGAATTCATGAGAAATGACCCTACATGAAATTTTTTAGTTCTGAGATAGTTGCCTAGAGATAAATATCTTAGAAGAGACGAGAAGCTAGTGGGAAGAGAGAGAAAAAAGCTTGAGACATATAGGGGAAGAAAGAAAACTTAGAACATTGAACAAGACGTTGTCAAGGTGAAGCATGACGTTGTTGGAAGGGTATTCTTGAGCTAGACTGAGATCAAGTAGAAATCCTAAAGTTTATTTTTGATCTCTTGGCCGGATTGATTTGTCCTAAGGCCTCCAAACCTAAGGCCTCTGAACAAAGCATTGACTACAAAATGTCTTGAGAATTGTTAATCTCTTGGCTGGACTAGATCGTCGTGATGCCTCCTAACAAAACACTCACTACAAAATTTCTTGGGAATTGAAAAGGCTCAGTGAGAGGGTTGGACATAATTTCAAATCTCGTTGGTTGGAAGGTGGAGTCTTGTTCCAAGTTGAATTCCATGGTTGTATAAACAGAATGAGATAAGTGCATTATCACTTTTGGATATTTATTTACTCTATATGTAATGAAAATTAAATGAATACATATTGAAAATTCTTTTAGAAAAGAAGTTATTATGGTGATATTTAAATTGTATTTGATCTCCGTCCAAGATAGGGAAATTGATAATATGTGTGAAAATAATAAATATAGATATGCGCGAAGACTCGAAATGGTTTATCAATGAATTGTAATGGGAAAAACGATTAAACTATTATGACTAACTATTATGATTAAGCCCTACCACAAATGTGATTACGTCATATAACCGGTAAAGAATAGAGTGGTTGTTGTAGGCAATAATCGAAGGGGAACAAACAATTATGCTTAAACCCTACTAAAAATGTGATTACATCATATAAATGGTAAATAATAAAATGGTTGTTGTAGGCGATAATCGAAGGGGAACAAGATATCATTATATGTACAAGGAAATATGACTAAGTGATTGAATTGGTTGTTGGCACAATCATAACTAGACATGTAACAGATGAGAAAAACTTTTTTCATTAGAGAATTAATTGGAATTCCTAGATAGTTGCAATATGGTTCTATCTATATATTAAATAACAATAGTTTAGGTCATTTCCAGCAACCTCATGGACAATGCTAGGTTTGAGACGTGAACTGTACGATACGATAAATTTCTAGAAATTAACACTTGCAAGTTAAATCTTAAATAATAAAAAAAATAATAGAATAACTATTATGTAAAACTATGTACTCCATTGGTGAAAAGTAAATAACATAGATTCAAACCATCACAAAAAAGAAGACAAGGAGTCTTACTGATGATTTTAAGAAATACACATAGAAACCTTACTAGATAGATTACAGAATGAAAATGAAAATTCCCTTTTCCATAAATGAACCAAAAACATTAACAGTCTCATAATATAAGAGAACTTCTTAGTAGTAGCAAATACCCTTAATAACAAAGTTTGCATAAAACATATTTCAACTTAAGATTACAAGGTTACTCTATAACTCTCTAGAGTTTTCGGTAGACTGGGTACTATAATAAATCCAATCCAAGTCTCATCCAGAGGAGGTCTACACCTTATATTCGTAATGAATTAAGCAAGAAAAAAGTAAATGTTTCACAACCAAATAAAAATTTCAGCCAACGGTTGTATTGGAAATAAAATTTTTTATGAATGGCATGCTTCAATACCATATTGGAAATTTTTGAATATTTCGAACAAACAGAGGAAACAAAGTTCCTCAACCAAATCATAGAGATTTAATAATAGAGATGTGGAAAGAGAGATGGAATAAGCTCTATTTCATTAAGAATAAAAATCACTATAACAAAATACAATCTTTCATAAGAACTACAGTTCTGGATTACAGAAAATACTCCTGACTATGTTTTTCACTTTCTGTTTTTACACATATTTCTGTTACGGCAACACCCAATCTTCTGTTGCGGCAACGCATAGTCTCCTTTGCGGAAACACCTTGTCCTAGTTCTGGAAACACACAGAGTGTTCCTCTTCTATTTCAAACATAGCGTTAGTTGAGGCAACACACAGATCTGGTTGCGGAAACACACAGAGTTGCTTTGCTGCTCCAAAACACAGCGCTTAAAGCTTTCTCTGTTTTCTGCTCTCTATCTTTTCATTTCTTCAACTCTCTGCTTCTATCTTTCTCTAACCTTAAAACTATTTCTGTCTATTACATATATATGCTCTAAAGATAAACATTAAAAAAATAAAAATATCTTTTGTCTTATCAGCCTTTTAAATGCGGTAAGGTAGTGGGGGGTAACATGGTGCAGACCATGATTTACAAAATCAAAAGGGATTTTATCTTTGAAAACAAAGTCGGCTATTACAGGGATTTCTACCCATAAAATTCAATGCAGAGTGGAGTGAAAAAATGAATCACGACTTTGTAGTTTCTGTCCTTCTGTCCACCTGTTCAGATTGCAGTTGGAATTAATTTCCAACACTCCCCTTAATTACAACTACTGCTATCTTTCATACCCAAAAATTCTTTGAGATAATAAAAACTTTTATGCCCCAATGGTTTTGTCAATATGTCAGCAAATTTCTCCTCTATTGTGCAATGTTGCAAATCAATTTCACCATTGCTCACTAGCTCTCTGATGTAGTGATACTTCGCATCAATGTGTTTCTTTCTCTTGTTAAACACTGAATTCTTTGACAATGCTATTGTTGAGCTATTATCACAATAAATTGTTGTACCTTTTACCTGTTCATGACACAAGCTCCTCAACATTCTTCTCATCCATACTACTTGACATGCTGCTGTTGTAGCTACCACATACTCTGCCTCTACTATTGATAAAGCAACTATTGGTTGCTTCTTGGAAGCCCATGAAATGGCTCCCGATCCCATATGGAACACATATCTAGATGTGCTCTTCTTGTCATCTACACTTCTAGCCCAACCACTATTAGTGTAACCAATCAATTCATAATTTTTAGATGAGGAGTAGAAAATACCATACCCCTTCATTCCATTCACATACCTTAGAATCCTCTTGACTGCCTGCCAATGAGTATCTTTTGGTCTTCCCATAAATCTGGATATTAAACTTACATCATGCATAATATCCGGCCTAGTTGTAATAAAATACATCTGGCTACCAAGTATGCTTTTATACAACTTTGGATCAAAATCCTTGCTACTGTCTTCTTTGCTCAATTTCAACCCCATGACAATTGGAGTTACAACTGCCTTGCTATTTTGCATGTTGAATATTTTCAACACTTCTTCAACATATTTTTCTTGGGAGATAAAAATCCCATTTTCACTTTGTTCTAACTCTATTCCAAGAAAATATCTTAGAAAACCCAAATCAATCATTTCAAATTCACTCTTCATGACTGCATTAAAATCAGCAATGAGAGAAACTTCATTGCCGGTAAAGATTAAATCATCTACATATAAAACAATAATAATAATTTTACCATCATTTTGTTTTATGTATAATGTGGGTTCTCCATCACATTTCTCAAATCCATTTTAAGTCAGGTAGGCATCTATCTTGTTGTACCATGCTCTTGGTGCTTGCTTCAGCCCATAAAGAGCTTTCCACAACTTGCATTCTTTGTGCTCTTGGACTTCAATTTCATACCCTGGAGGTTGTTCAACATATACCTCTTCTTTCAACACTCCGTTCAGGAATGCAGATTTTACATCCATTTGGTAAAACTTCCATTTGTGTTGTGCTGCTATGGACAACACTGTTCTCACTGTTTCCATCCTTGCAACAGGTGCAAAGGTTTCTTCATAATCTCTTCCTTGCTGCTACTTGTAGCCTTTTACAACAATTCTTTCTTTGTGCCTTTCAATCTTTCCTTCAACATTACTCTTGGTCTTATAGACCCATTTTACTCCAATGACTTCTTTACCTTTAGGGAGGTCCGCTAGCTCCCACGTCTTACTCTTTTATATTGCACCAATCTCTTTGTTCATTGCTTCAATCCATTTTTCTTCATTTACAACATCTTCAAAATGAATTGGGTCATCGACATGAAAATACAAAGAAAATAAAGAGTTTAGACCAGCGTTACCACTTACCTCTTCTTGTTCATAAATCTCACTCAGATTTCTGAATCTCAGTCTTCTTTATGTACTTGGAGTTCCACTTGAACTCGAGGGCATTTCTGATCCCTGTGGTGTGCTTGAAGAAAAACTTCCTGGATTTCTCAAGGCTGTTCTATTTCCAGCATGTGGTGCGGTTTGTTGTGCTTGTGGTGGTGGAGGATGAGCCACCAAGGAGGAATTATTTGCTGTTGTCCCTTCCTCTGCTTCTTCGTGAGACACACATGTCTTCACATTCACTGTTTTCTCTAAACTTCCATCCTAAGATTCTTCCTCAATGAATTGCACATCTCTGCTTATAACAAAATTCTTGGTGGATGGGTTATACAGTCGGTATGCCTTTGACTCATCACTATATCCAACAAGGCTACACTTCTCCCCCTTTTTGTCAAGCTTCTTTCTTAGCTGATATGGAATGTGTGCATAAGCCACACAACTGAATACTCACATGTGGGTGACATGCTACTTTATACCGCTCCACACTTCTTCAGGAACTTTGTTCATCACAGCTTTGGTTGGGCATGTATTCAAGATGTATGCTACACAATTGACAGCTTCAAGCCAATACTCATTTGGAAAAAAAAATTCCTTCAACATTATTCTGACCATGTCCATGATGGTCCTATTCTTCCTTGCGGAAACACCATTTTTCTATGGTGTGTACCTTGTGCTAAACTCCTTATGTATGCAATTATCCCTACAAAAGTGTAGGAACTCTTTGGAGATGTATTCTCCACCTCTGTCAGTTCTCAGCACTTTGATGTAGTGCTCACTCTGCTTCTCAACATGAGCTTTGAAGTGGCAGAACTGTTCAAACACTTCAGTCTTATGTTTCAAGAAATACACCCATGTCTTTCTGGTGCAGTCATATATGAATGTCAAAACATATTTGTTGCTAGCTAAAGATGGCATTTGCATTGGTTCACATAAATCTGAGTGAACAATCTCTATGGGTGTCTTTATCCTTATACTCTTCCCTGTTGGAAAGCTTTCTCTGTATTGTTTTCCCAAGATGCAGCCTTCACACAGGCTATCTAAATTTTCAATCAATGGTAATCCCTTTACCATTCCCTTTCTGTGCAAAAAGTGCAGGCCTCTAAATTTGAGATTCCAAATCTCAAGTGCCATAACCAGTCTCATCTTTCACTTCCTCGTGAAAGACCTCTTGTGTTATAGCTGCTACATTTCTTCCTTCCTTCAAGTCTACTATGAGCTTGAGAGGAAACGTCCTATTTTTTGTCATCTACACCTATGTAATGACTTTCTTGCTTGGAGGTATGTCCTTGATTGTGCACTCATCATCTTTGAAGAATACATTCCAGGCCTTGTTTATGAGTTGTACAATGCTCAAAAGATTACATTTCAAGCCAGGTACATAATATACATCTGGCACAAACTTTTTTTCTCCATTTCTTTCCAGGATACTTACTCTGCCTTTTCCCTTGACATAGATCTTACTATCAGTTCCTATTTTTACTTCAGATTTAACATCTTCATCAAGATTGGAAAACATTGCTATGTTTCTAATCATGTGGTTACTACAAACTGAGTCTAAGAACCATACATCATCTTGTCTATCTTGTGCTATATTACATGTTAACAACACATTCTTCTGGTTCTTTTCTTCTTTTGAAAAATTAGCATTCTGACTATTATTCATGTCATTTTTCTTCTTCCGACATTCATTGGCATAGTGCCCATATTTCTTGCAATAATGACATTGGACTTGGGTTTTATCATACCTTTTTCCATGTGCTTGATTTTGGCTTGAGCCTTCATTCTGGTTCTGATTGCCGCTCCTTCCACTCATGCTTGTAGGGTTGTTTCTTCCTTTGTTTTGGCTTCTTCCTCTTCCTCATTTGCGATATTCCTTGACCTATGTTTTGGCCAAAAGACATTTGAGTCTTAAAAGCTTGTTCCAATGAGGAATATGATCATTTTTTCAGTCCGTGTTCATGAGACATCAGGGATGCACTAAGCTCATCCACTATAAATAGTGAGAGATCCTTTGTCTCTTCTAATGCCACTACTATGGTAACAAATGTTGAGGGTAGATTTCTCAAGATTTTCTCCACTATTCTTCTCTCTTCAAGTGTCTCTCCATGAGACCTTATCTGGCTAACCAAACCAATAACATGAGTGAATGATGAGTCTATATTGTCAGACTCTTTCATACAAAGAGTTTCAAAATCTCCCCTCAGCATTTGTAGCTTTGTTGTCTTCACCTTCACCATGCCTTGATAGGAATTTTTGAGAATATCCCATGCATCCTTGGACTTTTTTGCTGCTGCAATCCATGGGAAAATACTCTTGTGCACTAATTGGAAGATATAGAAAAGGGCTTTGGAGTTTTTCTTCCTATTATCTTTCAACAGGTGTCTTTCTGCTGCTGTTAAAGTAGCCAACACTGTTGCATGTGCTGGTTTTGGGTAACCATTCTCAACTAGCTCCCATATATCTGGTGAAGCAAACAAGGCTCTCATCGTGATTTCCCAGTAATCATGTCTCTTTCTGTTAAACTGTGGAAGTTGGGAATTCGTGAAGATGGTGCCTGCTGCTACCATTGTAACTATGAAAAACTCATAGTTTTATTGCATGTTTAAATAAAATAGAAGCTTTCTCTTTGCTGGAGAAACCCACTTCAAAAAAACTTCTTACAACTTCTGCAGTGAAGAGTGATCTCTGCTTCATTCACTGAGTGCCTAGACTAGCTCCGGTACCATGTTGGAAATACAAAAATTTACGAATGGCATGCTTCAATACCATGTTGGAAATTTCTGAATATTTCGAACAAACACAGGAAACAAATTTCCGCAACTAAATCACAGAAATTTAATAATAGAGATGTGGACAGAGAGATGGAATAAGCTCTATTTCATTAAGCATAAAAATGAATATAACAAAATACAATCTTAAATCAAAACTATAGTTCTAGATTACACAAAATACTCGTGACTGTGTTTTTCACTTTATGTTTTTACATAGATTTCTGTTGTGGCAATACCCAGTCTTTTGTTGCGGCAACACACAGTCTCCTTTGCGGCAACACCCTGCTCCAGTTGCCGCAACACATATAGTGTTCCTCTGTTGTTTCAAACACAACGTCAGTTGAGGAAACACACAAATCTAGTTGCGGAAACACACAGAAATAGTTGGGGCAACACACAGAGTTGATCTGCTGCTCCAAAACACAGCGCTTCAAGCTTTCTCTATTTTTTTCTCTCTGTCTTTTCTTTTCTTCAAATCTTCTATCTTTCTCTAACATTAAATTTATTTCTGTCTATTAAATATATATTCTCTAAACATAAACATTAAAAAAATAAAAATATCTTTTGTCTTATCAGAATTTTAAATGCAGTAAGGTGGTGGGGGGTAACGTGGTGCAGACCAGGATTTACAAAATCAAAAGGGATGTGCCCTTTGAAAACAAATTCGGCTATTACAGAGATTTCTACCCAGAAAATTTAATGCAGAGTGGAGTGCAAAAAAGAATCACAACTTTGAGGCTTCTGTCCTTTTGTCCACCTGTTCAGATTGCAGTTGGAATTAATTTCCAATAGGAGAACAAAACTTGTATTATCAAAAGATCAAGATGTGTTAGGAAAACCTGAAAAATTCACCGTTGGGGGGAATAAAAAGGAAAAGGATTTCAAATGTGGTAAGAGAAAAAGGAAAAGGAGTTCAATTGTGGTAAGAGCGGAGAACACTGTACCTACAATGTAACACCCCCAAGTTCTATGCTTTTCAAATGAGACATTTGAACATAACTCCAAAGGGGAGTGGACCCCAATGGATAACTATTGTGTGGATGTGGTTAACTATTTATTTATGAAAAGTAAATAAAATATTGTGTATGCACTATGACGAGATGAGAAAGTGAGATCACATGCCTAATCCATGAGGTGATGGAAAAGGAAAAAGACTTTCCCCAAATCTTTCAAAAATCCTTGAAAGAAATTATTTCTAATTTAGATTTTTGAGGAAAAAATCTAAATTTCCCCAATGAAGAGGAGTAGTTGGAAAGAGGTGAGAAAACGCTGGAAAAGCTGAGGAAAATCTTAAAGCAGCTTTAAAGAGTCCCAAAATGGGAAGCCTAGGCTAAACAGGAATAAAGCATCCTGAAATTCTGGACGCAGAATTGGAAACAGGCTTTGGGGAAAGCACAACTTAAATAAGCTGCTCCAGAACAGATTGAGGTTAGTCCGTTCTTGGAGGATCTCTGCTCGGGGGTGAATCCCCGGGAGATAAAGAGGATTCTAAGGTTGGGAGGACCTGGCCATAAAGAAGCAGGCATGCCTAATGTTGGACAAGTCCTGTATTAAGTATATCCCCGTTTTATGAGTTGTGATGTTATGGTTCATTATGCAATTTATGAGTTGTGATGTTATGGTTCATTATGAAAATTTTAGATTGATTATTTGTTTAGTAACTCATGTCATTGTAAACCCAAGCTAGTGATAGCAGAGACAAATGGTTGGAGTATGGGGATGAGTACCTTGTAGGAATGGGGTTAGAGAGGATAGATCCTTTGAACAGCTAATCTCATGATTATGTATAGGTGTAGCTTGTTGTATTTTAAAGGAACATTAACTTACTGGGTGTACAGACAGAAAATGTTAACAAACCAGTAACCATGAATAGCAAGTACCAAACAACTAAACCTATAATGACAATATTGATGGCACAGAATTCCCTGTAACCAATCACAGAAGGTAGTGTGACAGCAGTATGGGGTTTAGTATGTCAGTTGTGTTACAATGGAAAGAATTGTAAAACTAAGAATTTAAATTATTCTGTTAAATGTAAGTGTAAACATATGAAAGTAGAAGTTGAAGTCTAACTAAGTACGAGGATCTAACACTAGGAAGTCTAAACCATCCAGTTCTGATTTGATTGAAGCAAGAGGATCTGTGTCCTAGTTTTCCCATGGAATAGTTGAATCTGCACCAGAGTGTCAAACATGTTGAATGTTGTCACAATAAGATAAGGGGAAACCCTACTTGAACATCCATGGTGTGATAAGAGTTTGTGTGAGGAAAGATTGTAAGCATAGGTAAAAATACAATGAACAGAGCATCTGTTTACCGTCCATATACACTGCTGGGAAAGTAGTTGGAGCAATGGAGGTTAACTGAGTATAGATAGATGTGTGCGAGGAGGCATACATCTATACCTCGATGCCGAAACTTTAAAATGTTGAAAATTTTATAAGGTATGCAAACTGGAAAGTTGAGGAAGGGCTTAGCAATCATCTAGAGTTGGACAAAACTCTGAAAAAGAAAAACCTGAGAATACAAAGTACTATATATATATAGATATACAAGTCTACTAGATGGACTGAGAAGAAGGGAGGTCAAGCCCAAAAATTCTCATGGAAATTCTTATATTCCATGGCTGTCTATGAGTACTGAAAAGATTTTAAAACCCGGATAGTAGACTGAATTTGTAAGTGATTCAGTAACAAAACTATCAATGTTATCTGGCGCATAAAGCAGAGAATATCTGAGTTATGTTATATGTGTAGAAAGCTGGGTCTGGGAGACGTGACAAATGGTATCGGAGCACCGGTTCAAAAATTGGGCAAGATATGTGCTCACAAAGAACTAGTAAACTGTTATAAATTTTATGAAAATTATTTGATGTTAGTACTACATTTAACAAAATCTATTTTTAGGCCTTCACCTTTCAGATTTTGTTTAGTTGTAGACTCGTTAGCTATGGAGTAGAAACCTTCAGAAACTCTAAACCCAAGATGGTTTAAATCTGAAGGTACTTAGTCTCCATAGAAATACTGAATATTAACTTACTTCCTATATAATTACAATGGTGAAATTTTATGCTTACATGTAAGGGGAAAGATATATTAGCAGGCCTGAAGTTATAAGACATCATATAAGAAAAAAATCAAAGATGTTAGAGTATGTAGGTAGGTTGACATTTCTAGCTTAAAAAGAAACTCTATTTTTCATAAGGGCTATATCTTAGAGTGCATATTATCTCTAGGAATCTATCTCTAATCCTGGAATTAAGCAGCAATTGTCAAAGACTGAATCTACAATTTAGGTATACTACTCAAGGATTATGGAATACATGTATATAGATATATATATATATATACCCTGTGATATATCTGTTCCTACTTATAACAGAGAAACATTATAGAGGAACTATAGTTACAGAGTACCATTTTAAAAAGAAGCAGTTGAATAAGACATTATCAATTGTGCTAGAGAAATACTAATTCTACTCTCTAGGATTTTGGAAATGGTTATAAGTAAATAAATTTCACTTCATAAATTTCACTTCTAACTCTACCTTTATTCATTGAGTTATGAACCATAGCCAAGGAGTTAAGTTATGGTTAAGAATCTCTATTCAATTACTATTATCTAATTTTATATGATAAAAGAAAAAAGAAATGGGTTGTAAAAGTATAATAGCCATTATCACTTCCTAAATGTACATATTATTTCAAAGTCTACTTCTAAACTTTGAGATAACTATAATATAAATTGCAAGGTGTATTACCCAAAAAAAAAAAAAACAAAAACAAAAACCGTGAAAGAAGTAATAGGTTTATAGATTAAATCTATACTTTATAAATTCCTTTCAAAGGAACTATCAACTTCATGAGTATGCATTTAACAAAATTACATGTAAATGATAAGTATCAAGTTCGAGTAGCAATATATTCTTTTCACATAAACTAGATATGACCTACACGTATATTAAAAATAGCCCTAGATACCAAGAGGGACGAGACAAACATGTATAATATATATACGTGGATTCGCATAAGTCAAAAGAGACTAAGCTCGAATCGAAAAGGTGAATTGGTTAATTGAAACAAAGAAAAAAGATTTAAAAGGCCGATATGAATCGTTTTATTTCAAACGAATTCTACATACATGAACTATACGTATGAAGTGGACACACGAATTTGCCCAAACGAATCAATTAAAGAAAAGTATATAATACATGATTCATATAATGGAAAAGAATCAAAACGTGTAGGTAACCTATTTAACTGTGTGGCGGCAACCAAAGTTAAAATTTCATATATATTAGGTCATACGAAACCCTAGAAATGACATCGGCTGGTGAAACTCACGGCATTTGGAAGATTTATTGTTAACATTCAACCAAACTGTCAAGCGGTCACAGAGTAAACTCTAACAGAAGGCTTACAGTTGCAACGTGGACGCTGAGAGCTAAATCATCATTCGGTGTAATAAGGTTAACGTACCTGCATATAAACATGGGTAAGGAACACACCGGGCGCAATGATTATAAATTAGTGGATCAGTGATTTCAGAAAAAAAAAGGGTTGTATGAAAAGTCAGTTAAACAAGTCCGATCGGATTCCAAAAACCGTTCCGATCACAGCAAAGCTATCATGGAAAAATACACAGTCGGCCAGGCAATTATAACTCTCTGTCACGCCATAGCAAACGAGGCCGCGACTGTTGTGTTTCAGTAAAGAAAGCTAAACCAAAATATGAAACGACACACCCACAGTAATGAACAACGATATGATTCTTGCTGTAGGTAAGTTTCTGCAATCGACTGAACTGATGTTTATATGTCAGAAGCATTAGGTTCAATCTCTCCAGCCACGTGACAGGACTTGCGCGCTGAAGGTAGATTATCATTACCAAAACGATAGAAATAACGGCGTTGATCTGGCGTTCGGGGAGGTGGACCACCGACATAGTAAAGTCGGGACCCTTTCCTCGTAGTAAACCATTTCACATTCGCCAGTAAATCAAGATAGAAACTATTGACGTAATTAGGAACTGATGAATCCTAATCGCCTTTGATGCCTGACAACCGAAACAGTTCAAACAGAAACCTATAATCCGGAAACTACAATAACTTTGATCGATCTTTGAAGAGTTTGATCTACAAACAGAAATAGATAAATACATCATAAATAAACTCAAGCAAAATTCGTTACAATTTACAGAATGAATCTATGGCTACCAGTATGGAGGGGTTACACCCGTGAGGCGGGTTGATGATCAACACGGAAAGAAAAAAAAAAAAAAAAACCCTCTACCCGGCGCCAGTATACCGGTTCGATGGCCACACTTACAACTGGGAATAAACAAACCCCACGTTCGCAAAGAGGCCAAACCCTACAACAGATATGGACGGCTGAATCAACACAATATACACCCGCACTATTGCATAAAAAATGGTTAGGGTTATAAAATAGAGCGGAAAATGTAACTAGGGTTTTAAACGCCCATAGGTTCAGTGGGCTCTGTCACAGAGACCCGAACGAAAGGCAGACCCTCTGTCTATGCCATACCGGCTTTAGAGAACTTGTCAATGAGATCATCTGAATGGTCTCATGTTAAAAGGATACTCGAACCCTAAGTTCACTGTCACAAATCCTCATCAAATCCCGATGGGGGGTTGGGAAACCACCTGAATTTCCAGCCGTCAATGTATCTGTGAACCATGGCCCCAGTACGCCGCCCTTGCCTTCCACGATTGAGACGTTACACCTACAAAAGAACCAGTGAAATATTAGAGAACGCGTAGCCGTCACACCCGGCTGTACCGAAACCTGAGTGAGGCGGCCCATACAGATCCTACACAGTACGGGGGTGGAGAAAGTTGTGAATGCCGATAGTCGGCCTTAGGTTCTGTGTACAACATTAGCTGGAAATGAAGTACTGTGCCGAGAAAAAAAAAAATCTGCAAGATTTTACGCAATAGAAGTTGTAACATGGTTCGAATAAAAGTTTGACACGTTCCACAAATTCAACGCTGTAAAGTGGTTGACGGTTCTCCAACATGGAGATGTCACTCTGCCGGAGG
The DNA here is from genome assembly GCA_034641835.2 of Pinus albicaulis. Classification (NCBI taxonomy): domain Eukaryota; kingdom Viridiplantae; phylum Streptophyta; class Pinopsida; order Pinales; family Pinaceae; genus Pinus; species Pinus albicaulis. Next base: position 516,848,362 of record CM076584.1, on the reverse strand, counting down.
TGAGGTGAATCAAATATCTGATAAACTGAATCAAAATGCACTATGGACGCACCTTTAACTACCTTAGGTTAAAGATTTATGGGTAAGGCGACTATCTCGTGCCATGGATAGGCATCGATACCTGGATATAGACAAATATATTACATGCCGTGTGAAAGGGGGTGCGCCCTTCCATAATTACGTCAAGTGTTATGTATTTCAAATGGTATAAAAAAATTTACATAGAGGTTTCATATATATTTATATATATGTAGGTTTTAACTACATAGAGCCGTATGCATCGTTTAAATAAACTTTAGAAATTGCCATATATATAAACATATAATTGTATTGGATAGGTATGAGTGCCATACAATTAGTTTATGTGGAAAACGAAAATTTATAAATGGGTTATATATATGAACTTGATATATATATAGAGGTATCATATATAGACTCATAATGTATATATATTGTATATGGGATATACAAATATCCTATGTTATATACATATGATAGATATGGAGTTAAGGTAAATAGTCTTAGGAAAGTGGAAAAAAAAAATACTAAAGGAACATAGGGAAGAAAAATTCATGTCCACCTTCTGACTTAGTATTCAAATGACCCTGTAAATAATAGGGAAATCAAAGGTACATGGAAAAAAAAAAATTCCGTAAACTGGAGGCGTTACAAATGGTGTATGGGTCGGCATATAAACGTCTAGGACGTAGAATAAAAGTTGTACTTTATATTTGTTCATGGGGAGAATAGCATATATCGATGCAGGTATATATATAGAAATATATACACCTTGATATATATGTGGAGGTGGTATAAATCGCACTTTAAAATTGTTAGGAATAGAATGGTATAGGCCTACATATATATGTATAATTATATATGTGCATAGATAAACCATGACATATATGTTGGAGTTAAGAAAGAGGCATTTTAGACTTCTATGGGTATGAGATTGGATATATATATATACCTATATAGAAATATATATATATGCATAGGATTTGTAAAGTGGCATTTTAATTTGATCTATTACATTCCACTTTAGTGAATTCAATAAGTGCATGGGGGGGAAACTTTGAGATTGAAAATCTATCATATGGGTCAACTTGTAATTAACTAGAAGTGGAAAAGTTGCTAGTAGAAAATGAATACTTGTCAAAACAAGAAAAAAAAAAAAATCAGTTGGAGAGTGTGACAATTGGTGGTATGACCAATGATATATACAATCCATTTCCAAGGATAATATACGTGACCAATATATGTGAAAAAACGGAAAAAAAAAATAAAAGGGATTATTTTAAATTATGTGTAATATATATATGGTAGTACTTTCAAAAAGGCTTTGAACTTATATATGAATATATATAAATATAGGGATATATATATATGTTCATCAAATTAATATTGTCAAGGCTTGAGATGTAAGTAGTATATGAGTAAGTGGAAGATGTATCCTATAAATAAAACCTGTATACTGCTATAAAAAGAAAAGAATATTTAAGTACAAGTTTTAATTACAGTTAAATGGTTGATTAGTAATTGTGGAACCATTACATTGAGTTAGGCATGAATGAATGAAGGGATAAATTAAAATTTTCCTGATGATTTACTTAAGGAAGAATATTCTTGTAATAGTGGAAGAAGGATTTCTTAATTATTTTATTTATAATAATTTATATTCTTCCATGGAAATAAATTATATTTTCAAGTTGGTATATTTTATGAGTTTAGAGATAATGAGTAATAGAATTGGAAAAAAATATGGAGAAGTGATATTTCTCTCATAAGGAAAAAAAAAAACAAATATAGATTTAAAAATAAAAGCATGAGAGATTTATGGGTTGCTTTTGTTAGAAAAAAAAATAGAATGCTTTATGCATTAGAAAAGAAGGAATTCTTTTATGATTCAGAAAAAAGTTGGAATACTTTTATGATCTATTCCATTTTAATTAATTCTATTTTATTATATAAGCCTATGAGAGAAATAGAAGAGGGGAATTAGCAAAGCATGAACATACAATTAAAAGTAAATGCATAAATTCTGGTGAGTTTTTGAAAAAGGGGAAACTGTGTCAAATTTATTTTTGACATTATCAAGTATTAATATTTGTGAATGTGATGAATTATAGAAATTACATTTATCACTATAAAAGGAAACATCTATTCACACTATAGAATTTTGATTGATGTAAATTTTATTAAAGTTAATTTTCTTGAGTCTTAAAATTAAAGACAGGGAAATAGTGTGAAATCCTACAGCTACAAACCGAGAGAAAAGAAGGTGAGCTGTATTTGGACTTGGGTGTGGGGGAAACCCATGAGATCCAAATTTCTTCATGTAAGTTTTGAACTAGTGGATACAAGTCATAAAAGAGGCTAGAAGAATTGAGTTATAGACATTATTAACGAGTCTGGTTATTACTAAGTAAATTGATTGGTTAACAAAAAGAAACAATGAAAAGATACTAGAAGTACAGCTATAAAATGAGAAAGGGTAAGCATAACCATGCATATGATACAATTGTTTTCTCTCATTTATGAGTACTAATGAAAAAGTTGTAAAATTGTTTAGCCAAGTGTGTAACAGGAAATTGGGCACTCTGGAAACAAAGAGGAAAAAGGTGAGGATAAATCACCTAGAAAATCAAGAAAAGCTGAACTGGACCAAGTTGAGTTAGGAAAGAATCTCACTGAAAAACAAGAAAGGATAAGTAGTGTACTAAAAGTGCACTAAACTATTATGAACCTGAACGACTTGATTAATAACTGAATTTCTTAAGTTATTGAAATGCAGAATGTTGTTGTGAATTATCAATTATATGTACCTGATATTACTTACATTGGTATGAATTGTGGACATAGAAACCAGAATAAAAGATCTTCCAGACAGACTTCTTGCAAAGAAGTAGGAAGAAAACTAACTGCATAAGGCATCAGTAAATAGAGTGGAGGCAGGAGAGTACTCTGCTGGAAACTAATGGCTTATAAATTAGCCCTACCATTGCTTATTAAATTTCCTGATATATTTCATGTCTCCTTGTTGGAAAAGAAAATTTATAATTTTTGTACATGATGCTTCTCACATGATTGATTGGAATTTGGTCTAGGTGGAAACCAGAAGAGGAATTTCCTTCGAGAGTCACTTCAAAGATGAAAGCGAGAAGAAATGGAATTGCGAAAGCGAACAGTAGCTAGAGTAAAGGTGCAGTGGAGCACTTTACTGCTGAAAAGCTACATGGAACAGAGAAGCTAAGATGATGGAAAAGCATTCATAATTATGTTCAAAATAAACTAAGTAGATAGTTGGCAACACCGAGGACGGTGTTTATTTTCAGAGGGGGAATATGTAACACCCCCAAGTGCTATGCTTTTCAAATGAGACATTTGAACATAAGTCCAAAGGGGAGTGGACCCCAATGGATAACTATTGTGTGGATGTGGTTAACTATTTATTTATGAAAAGTAAATAAAATATTGTGTATGCACTATGACTAGATGAGAAAGTGAGATCACATGCCTAATCCATGAGGTGATGGAAAAGGAAAAAAGACTTTCCCCAAATCTTTCAAAAATCCTTGAAAGAAATTATTTCTAATTTAGATTTTTGACGAAAAATCTAAATTTTCCCCAATGAAGAGGAGTAGTTGGGAAGAGGTGAGAAAAAGCTGGAAAAGCTGAGGAAAAGCTTAAAGCAGCTCTAAAGAGTCCCAAAATGGGAAGCCTAGGCTAAACAGGAATAAAAGCATCTTGAAATTCTGGATGCAGAATTGGAAACAGGCTTTGGGGAAAGCCCAGCTTAAATAAGCTGCTCCAGAACAGATTGAGGTTAGTCTGTTCTTGGAGGATCTCTGCTTGGGGGTGAATCCTGGGAGATAAAGAGGATTCTAAGGTTGGGAGGACTGGTCATAGTAGAAGTATGCATGCCTAATGTTGGAGATTTCTGTAAGTCTGTATTAATTATATCCCTATTTTATGAGTTGTGATGTTATGGTTCATTATGCAATTTATGAATTGTTATGTTATGGTTCATTATGAAAATTTTAGATTGATTATTTGTTCCGTAACTCATGTCATTGTAAACCCAAGCTAGTGATAGCAGAGACAAATGGTTGGAGTATGGGGATGAGTACCTTGTAGGAATGGGGTTAGAGAGGATAGATCCTTTGAACAGCTAATCTCATGATTATGTATAGGTGTAGCTTGCTGTCTTTTAAAGGAAGATTAACTTACTGTGTGTACAGACAGGAAATGTTAACAAACCAGTAACCATGAACAGTAAGTACCAAACAACTAAACCTATAATGACAATATTGATGGCACAGAATTCCCTGTAACCAATCACAGAAGGTAGTGTGACAGCGGTATGGGGTTTAGTATGTCAGTTGTGTTACAATGGAAAGAATTGTAAAACTAAGAATTTAAATTATTCTGTTAAATGTAAGTGTAAACATATGAAAGCAGAAGTTGAAGCCTAACTAAGTATGAGGATCTAACACTAGGGAGTCTAAACCATCCAGTTCCGATTTGATTGAAGCAAGAGGATCTGTGTCCTAATTTTCCCATGGAATAGTTGAATCTGCACTAGAGTGTCAAACATGTTGAATGTTGTCACAGTAAGATAAGGGGAAATCCTACTTGAACATCCATGGTGTGATAAGAGTTTGTGTGAGGAAAGATTGTGAGCATAGGTAAGAAGACAATGAACAGAGCATTTTTTTACCGTCCATATACACTGCTGGGAAAGTAGTTGGAGCAATGGAGGTTAACTGAGTATAGCTAGATGTGTGCGAGGAGGCATACATCTATACCTCGATGCTGAAACTTTAAAATGTTGAAAATTTTATAAGGCCTGCAAACTGGAAAGTTGAGGAAGGGCTTAGCAATCATCTAGAGTTGGACAAAACTCTGAAAAAGAAAAACATGACAAAGTACAAAGTACTATATATATATAGATATACAAGTCTACTAGATGGACTGAGAAGAGGGGAGGTCAAGCCCAAAAATTGTCATGGAAATTCTTATATTCCATGGCTGTCTATGAGTACTGAAAAGAATTTAAAACCCGGATAGCAGACTGAAATTGTAAGTGATTCAGTAACGAAACTATCAATGTTATCTGGTGCATAAAGTAGAGAATATCTGAGTTATGTTATATGTGTAGCAAGCTGGATCTGGGAGACGTGACATACAATCTGGGAACCACATGAAATTATCAATTAGAAAATTCCTCGAGGAGAGGTTTGAAAATCAATGGAGAAAAAGAGTAGGGATTAATTTCTAATATATTGTCAGGAAAAAAAAGCATTAAAAAATTCCATCTATTAATGACCAAAATTTATTAGGGTTAACACATGGGTAAAGAGGGTTTCTCCCTGCATATGATAGGGTGTGAGAAAAAAAAATATTGGTTGAACCCTAGCTCAACAGTGCCTGCTAAAAGAGGGAATTGTTCACACTAAATCACGTTTCAAAAGATTCACCGAAAACAGAAATGAGAGGTTACACCTATCGGGGAAGTGAGAAAGAGATGTCAGGCAAATTCATCTGGATTATAGTGGAATAAAGTAACTAGATAGATAGGAAGTCAGAAAGGTTTTACCTGCATGGTGTCCACTCTTCTCGATGAATTTGTTAGCCCTCATAAAAACGAAAACCATATTTCATGCTATTAAAAAAATCATAAAAAAGTAAAGAAATTTGTTTAGATAACGCTAGTCGGAAATTACCTGAAAATCCTTGATAAAAAATGAACAGATTCTTGATCGTGATCTCAGAGCCATGGAAAGGGTTCGAGTAACCCTTTAAATGTGATATCAAGCTCCAAAACCAAAAAAAATCATCCGTGGGAAGGTAGAAGCTGAATAAGGAACCAAATGCATGAGGCCAACAATAAATTAAGAATAATAACAATCCTATTTACATCTGACAGAAAAGGTTTGCTCTTGTGGCACTTGGTCAAGAGCTATACTTGAATGTGCTGATGACAGTTCATTTACAGAGACTTTCCTCTAGAAGGTGGATGTGCGAATGAGAATTGGGGTGGAAAGGGTAGCCCGGGGTAGTTACCCACTTAACTCCCATATTCCCAATCAACAGTAAAGAATAAAAAAACTAATCTTCACCTGTTGGATGTTTGTCGCGTGGATCAATACATATATTTATGTGACATGACTACAATGTAGTCTCTAAACTCTAGGATAAACAATGGGGAAGATATATGTTCCATAGGGTAAAGGACGTAGAAGGAATAGAATGTAGGAACTATGGATTTACACTCAAAGAAACATTATTCGTATATATACATTAAACCTTATCTTTGGATGTCTTTCTATAACTTATAAACAACATTATAAGTATGAGGCGCAATATTTTTTTTTTCAGCAAGGAAAATATAGCTGGTATTATATAGTGTTACCAAGGCACAAACTAGAAATCATCAAAATAGCCATATACAATACATCCATGTTCATCACAGAATCTCTAACATTTTGAAAATAGACAAAGATCTATCATCTATCCATTTTTCCCTGTCATCTTTTAGGGAAAAATCAAAATGATATACAATACATCGTAGCAAATCTTAGTACAAATGTTCCACAAAACAAGGTAGCTAGCACTCGAAAAGAGAGTATCTCATCACTCAGTTCCTGAGACAATTTTATCTTACAAAAACATAGAACTATCATCTATCAATACATACTTATCAGCTTGTAGATAAAAACTATCTATATTCAAAACTTCATGGAAAAACTCCGCAATTTACATCATTCCACAAACAGGAAATAAACAAGCATTCTTAATTTAAAGTGACTTTTCCTTTCACTCTCATACCTGAGACATTATGCAGCTCATAGAACATATCCCCAAAACTCTCAATTAGACCTATTTTAGACAAGCTATCTGCTTCCATATTTTTCTCTCTAAACACATGACTGAGATTGATGGTTTTGAAGGATCTCATTAGGTATTTTAACCTCTCCATCCAATGCACTAAAGCACCAAGATTCATCTTGGTTCCTTTTTTAAAGTGATAAATAATGACCTTTGAGTCACCATAGACCAACAGATCTTCTATATATAGGTGTGTAGCGAACCATAAAATACCCCACAATGCAATTGTTTCAGCTCTCATATTCGTTCCTCTACCTCCATTCCAAAATATATTATAATGGGAATCAGGTGACATCATTAGCCATGCCCCGCACCCACAATTTTGGGACTCAGATGCCCCATCGAAAAAACCTGTCAGATAGATCATCTCCACTGGTCTCATCTTCTTAGATAGATCCTTTGGCAGTTTGTCCCTGTAATTCATATTAGCCATATAAATGAATACCTGCAAACATATCTCCATCAGACTATAGACAATTTCCTCAAAAATACACTAATTCCTTTCTTTCCATATAACCAATGTACCAGGATAAGGATCACCCTCTACTTTCTACCTTTACCTGCTGACCACCTAAAACATTCTTCTGTTGATATATAATTTAAGCCAGGAAATTTTAGCTGTGTACATAAAGAGTGATAAACATCCTGCACAAACCAATAACCATAAAGAAGATGAAAATTGTTTTCTTCTTGGATATGGCACATCACGCACCTTCCCGGTCCCTTCCATCCCCTTATTTGCAAATCTTCCCACGTCAAATTTCGATTTCTCCATATCAGCCACACTAATTTAATCATCTTCACCTGTACCTGAGCTTTCCAGAGTTTCTTAAACCAACAATCTGGCTCTCTATGTAGTCTTTTCTTAGTTAGGGACTGAGAGGCCTCACTTGATTTTATCTTATTTTCCATCTTAGTACCATTCTAGGTTAATTTATCCCCCCCTGCTCCCTTCTCAAACCGATGTGTTTTAGTGATAGGATATACTTATCCCACTGTTCCTTGAACGCTTCTGCTAGACACATCTCTCTAAAGTTGTTCCAAATAGGAGTCTCCTTCTCCCATTTCTTTATCAACTTCCCCATAAAAAAATACCTCTCCTGTTGTAAAATTCTATGATTTCAAGAATAAGTTTATGCATATGAAACCTTCCATAAACCTGTCTATCTCCAATCAGGATCTTATTTCCACTACCAAAGTTCCAGACCATGTTTTTGCTAAAATGAGAATAAACTCTACTTAGTCCCCTCTAGATTTCTGACTGACTTTTTGTATCATCCCAGGCCTTGAGAAGGACCTCTTCCTTACTTCCCTGTCCTTTTTACTTCACTCTAATAATCTCTGCCCACAAACAATCCTTTGTTAAGGCCTTCCACATGGATTTAAAGATGATCACTTTCCCAAATGTATGTATATCCAGTAGTCCCCACCCACCCTTCTCCTTTGGCTTCATAATGCAGTCCATCCTAGCCAAGTGTATTACTTTTCTTTCACTGCTACCACTCCAGATAAACTTGGCCATAAACCTTACAATCTCCTCAATATTTCGGAATTACAAATATATGTGCCCAATAGACCGTGTACTACTACAAGACCGCTTGTGAGAGTATTAACTTGCCGTCCCTGGACAACCACCTTGATGACCATATGTTGATCTTCTTCTCGAACTTCTCTGGTAACCACTTCCATTCCTTAGCCATATACATCATAGGCTTTAAACGGAAACCTAGATAGGTCATTGCATTACTAAGGCATTTGGTTTTCTAATAAAAAAGGTAACCCAGCTCATTTGCCTCCTTATCCTCTTTCTTCAAAAAAAAATGCAAGGCTTACCCCTACTAATCAACATTCCCGAAGCATCCAAGAAACCGCCGAGAATGTCTCGCATTTCTTCCCATTTTTTACCATTCTTCTCCCTAAATATCCAGACGTCGTCCACGAAAAGGTTATGAGTTGCCATCTTATCCTTACCTATCCTAATACCTTTGAACTTCCCTAGTGATTTATCCCATTGGATTTTTAGGCTCAAAGCATCCATAAGAAAGATGAACAGCAGTGGGGAAAGGGCACATCCCTGCCTTAAACCCCTTCCCAGTTTTAAAAACTCCGACGCACTTCCATTTATGATTATTTCCATTGAGGTCTTAGTAATGCATGCCATAAACCAATTGACCATATTTCTGTCCAAACCTATTTTAATCAGTATCAGTCTTAAAAAATACCAATCAGCCCTATCATAAGCCTTATTAAGGTCTAATTTCATAACGACCCCATCTGCCTTCCTTAAGTGCATTGTATGAATGACCTCTTGTGTTATAGCCACTGCTTCGTGTATACTCCTATCCTTTAGAAAACCAACCTACTCCAATGAGATAAACTTCGACAGAGTTCCTTTTATCCGATCCGCAATTATCTTCAAAATAATCTTATAGAGGGTATTACACAATGAGATTGGGCGAAAATAATCAAATTTTTTTTTCCCTTCCTTCTTAGGGATTAACACCAGGAAAGTGGAGTTTATCCCACCCGAAATTTTCCCTGAAGTCTTTACGTCTTCCACCATCTCCACAAGAACCTTTGAAAATTCTTCAAAGAAATACAAGAAGAAGTCCAGGGTCTAGCCATCCAGCCCTGGGATCTTATCCATCGCAAAGGATTTAAAAGTCTCTCTAATTTCTTCTATGGTAACCTTCCTTTTCAGCATCCTCTGGTCATCACTATCGAACATTACAGGATATTTTTCTAAATATTCCAGCTGGGTTATAATATTTTCACTATCATCCTTCTCATATAACTTTCTAAAGTAATTTAAGGCTTCCTTCTTAATATCTTCGGTGGTGCTGACCTTCCCCCCCACAGTATCAATTTCCCAAATAACATTCATAGCCCTTCTCCCATTTGCCATCTTATGAAAAAATTTAGTGTTTTTGTCGGCACATTAAAGCCATGTTGCCTGAATTTTTAACCTACATTGATGTTCTTCCTCTACCATAAACTTGGCATATTCCTCTTCCAAAATCTTCAATTGATCCCAGTAGTCATCAGGATGACACCCCTTCCCGATATCCTGAAGGATTTTCGACCTTCCCCTTTTTATCTCCAAAATTATTTCCTTCGTTTTATTTTGATGGTTCCATTCCTATGTCTTGATATTTTTTTTTAACTCCTTCATAGTGATCAGTATAAACAAATCCACAGATTTTCCTTCCTGTCGCTGATGAGATCTAAGGAAAGATTTTATCATTAAATTAAAACCTTCACATTCCAACCATGTCTGCTTAAACTTAAAGGGCAATCCACCATTTCTATTTGCAAAGACCCACTAGAAAAAGATATGCCGATGATCAGAAACCGACAAGTCCTCAAACTGCACTTGCAAGTTTTCCATCTTCAGTATCAACAATTGCTAATTATAATTTGATCCAGCAACTTTCCTATAAAATATGCCCCCTTTCTTCCATTTAACCAAGAAGGTACCCCCTCGGTGAATTTCACTTCACTAATGCCTACTTATTTAAGAATATTACTGATGAAACCCACCAAATGATCCCTTCTTCCAAATTTTCCCCATATTTCTCCCTCATTAAGAACACAATTCAAGTCTCCTACAAGCATAATATTTTGGAGCATCAGCACTCCACTCACTTCCATTTTTTTCCAAAAATCCATCCTGTTTTTATATGAGGCATAAATGTTTAAGAGATTTATATGCCCCGACAACAGAATGCCACTAGAGAATCTGAAAGCTCTTGAGGATGCCCAGTATGGATCCCACAGGGCCACCAAACCTCCAGATTGACCCTCCACGTCCACCGACACAATGTGCCAATTTGGATATATGGCATGAAAGTACAATAAAGCACACTCAACAGAGTTCATAGTTTCTTGTATAAAAGTAAAAGAAGGCTTACTACGAAAGAATAAATTTTTGATCGAAAGAAACTTCCCCCACCCCCAATACCTGCATATTAAGAGAGACCATCTTCATGGTGGTACCCCTAATTCCTAGGTCAAAGCTCCAAGGACCCGATTGATAGCCAAAGAAGCAGGGACATCCCTAAAATTGTTGTCTAGATACATTTCCCCTAAATCAGTTATCTATAGTAATTTCTTCTTCTTCTGGACTTTATCCTTTCCTGGCCTTATAGTAATGTTTGACCGCGACTCAGGATAGGTCAGTAAGGTCGAGGATTACTCACAGCCCCTTTCCACCCTAAGAGGGATCAAAACCGGGTTAATCCCCGTCACCAAGGGCTCTAAGTTGCTTCCAACTTAGTTTTTCAGAGAAGTCTGATTCTCCAACCTTCCTGGCGATAGCACAAGCTTAGGGGTACCCTACTTTTACCCCAGTCGCTCCCCCATAGGTAGAGGTCCCCACAAATTATCAGAAGATAGGGATTCCAAATCATATACCCCTTCGTCTTGGGATGGATAAATTACCTTACACGCCCCCACCCCCCCCCCCCTCCCCCCGCAAAATCTCCTCCCCCGAGGAGTGGATGACAGAAGGTGAACCTCATAGGAATACCTTTCTGGCAATATAATAGAGGTAGACTCAGACCTAGTGTTTCCTAGTGGAACTAATGGAAAAAAATGTTCCTCCTCAACCAGAGAAAGAATAATAGTAGGACTCGATAAAGACTTACCCAATTACTGTGTTGGAACCTCCAATGCTTCCATTGAATGAGCTCTAGAAATTTTTCATGCACCTTCCTTAATGTGGTCTGAGATCTCGACTCTCATCCTTTGATTTTTCCTATGGGGCCTCCGCTCCAGCCTTTTCCCCTTCTCTGTGAGACCTTCAAATTTCCTTTGGAAATTTCGAAAGAGATGACCTACTGCTTGGTAATTGAAACATTAGAAAGGTACTTTCTAGTAATCTAAGGACTGATTGTGAATAAACCCCTCCCACAATAGGTCTACACTATCTAGTAACCCCCCCGCAAAAAGTGCTTCCACCAAAATCCATGCGCAACGTTTATCATAAGTGCCATTACAATTTGGTATCAGAGCCCAGGTTAGAAAAAAATGGGCTGCTTTTTTGCTCACTGTATAAATCATATCTTTTTTTGGAAAAAAAAATTGTTTTTTTTACTGATGTTGTTTATTTAGTGTACAAAGGTACTGGAACTGAAAATTCAATGGCTAAAGGAAATGAAATTTATGTTGATCTGGGTGATGGAGATAACACGCCAGATCCCAACGCTCCTTTGATGGCTATGTTGCAAAGTTTGCAACGTGATATGGCCGAGCTAAGAAGCCATAATGATATGTTGTCATTAGCCAGTGAGGAGCAAGAAAAGCTGATAAGAGAACTAACTTCACAGAACATCCCAGAAGGTGAAGGTTCCGGAAGGAGGAGGAAGGGCAATTTCTTAGATGATTTTGAGGAAGATGACACTAATAGACATCAGTCTAAACAGAAGAAGGAATTACAGGGGGAATTCCACAAAATTAAATCTCCCTCCTATGATAGAGAGAAGGAGGAAGATGTTGAGGCATGGATTTTGAATATGATTAAGTATTTTCAGGTCTATGAATATGAAAGCAATCTGAAAGCCAGATTAGCTATCTACTAGTTGCAAGGTAAGGCTACCTTGTGGTGGGAGGAGACAAAAATGGTTCATGCCATTGATGAAAAAACAGTGGCTTGGGAAGATTTCCAAGTCAAGTTTAAAAACCATTATTTGAACGAACGCTATTATGATGATAAAGAAAAGGAGTTTCATGAACTTAGATTGGGATAGCTCACCATAGAGGATTTTTTCACCAAGTTTACAAATCTGTTAAGGTATGTCCCGTATATTCATGAAGAGAAAGAAAAGGTACAAAGGTTTTTGAACTGTTTGCCTGTTGTGTACAAGGAGAAAATAGAGTTCGATAATCCAAAAACCATGGACAAAGTGGTGAGGAAAGCTAGATTATGCTACCAACAGTTTAAAGCAAAGAGTGAACATGGGAAAAGCTGGATAAACAAGGGTGAATTCAAAGGAAAGAAACAGAAACCAGCTTACTTGAAGAAATTTCGTAGGGATCATCAGCGGAAGAAATTTAACAAACCAAAGGAAAGTCAAATTACTCAGTCCCAAGTTGGTTCAAAACAAATATATGGAGATAATAAGAAGGAAGGAACAGTTAAAATCTGGGAGCCTTTGGAATGTTGGGGTTGTAGAGACCCTCATCTATTGAAGGACTATCCACACCAAAATATTCAGATGATTATGAGAGATAGAGAAGCTACCATAGTGAATGATATAGCAAGGAATATACCCACTATCAGTGCAGCCTTGGAGAACTGACAAGCAGAACACTGGGCTATTATGGTTGAGATGGAAGGTAAGATTGCTGACCAATCTGTTACAGTTTTAATTGATCTAGGTGCTTCTTTGAGTTATATTAGTCCACATTTTTTAGAGAAATGAAATCTCAAAACTGAAAAATTTCAGCAGTCTTGGTTGGTCTAGTTAGCCACTGGTGCCAAGAAAAAAGTAACTCATAAGTTACCTCAAACAACAATTAAATTAAATGATTTTCATATAGAAGTAAAATTAAACATTCTTCCCTTAGACTCCTATGATTTTCCGATAGGAATGGACTAGTTAGAAAAAATAAAGGCTATGATGAACTATTGGGATAAACTCTACATTGCATAGATGAGGAAGGGAGACCCTTTATACTCAAAGGAAAACCAAAACCAATCTCTATAAGACAAATATCAGCTCTGCAATTAAAAAGAACATCTAGAAAAGGATATCAGGTATACGTTGTACATGTTGAAGAATTAGGACAACAACCTGAAGAAAAATTGCTAGACACTTTACCAGTGGTAAGAGAATTTAAGGAAGTTTTTCTGGATCAGATTCCTCATCTTCCCCTCAAAAAAGAGATTGATTTTTCAATCTATTTGGTGCCAGGAGCAACACCCGTTTCTAGAGCTCCTTACTGGATGAGCCCCCCTAAACTCATGGAATTAAAAATGAAATTACAAGAATTGTTGCATAAAGGTTACATCGGACTGAGTGTATCTCCTTGGGGAGAAACAATGTTGTTTGTGAAAAAGAAGGATGGAACCTTTAGAATGTGAATTGACTACCGTCAACTGAATAAATTGACAATAAAAAATAGGTACCCATTGCCGAGAATATATGACCTTTTTTATCAGGTGAGAGGGGCTTCAATATTTTCTAATATTGATCTGAGGATTGGTTATCACCAACTCATAATTAAGGAGGAAGATATCAGTAAAATAGGTTTATGAACCAAGAATGGTCACTATGAATTTGTAGTCTTAACTTTTTGTTTGAAAAATGCCCCTGCCACTTTTATGTGCTTAATGAACAAATTTTTGAGCAAGTACTTAGATAAATTCATACTAGCGTTCATAGATGATATTCTAGTCTATTCAAAAGTGAGGAAGAGCACAAAGAACACTTAAGGATAGTTTTATAGACTTTGAAAGAAACCTAGTTATATGCTGAATTCAATAAATGTGAATTTTATAAAGAAAAGATTCAATATTTGGGGCATATCATTTCTGAACAAGGATTGGCTGTTGACCCTGAGAAAATAAAGGCTATTAGAGAATGGTTGATGCCGACTGGTGTTTCAGCAGTAAGATCATTTATGGGGATTGTAGGTTATTATTGAAGGTTTGTGGAAATATTTTCTGCAATATCATATCCCATAACTTCACTACAGAGAAAAGGCACCAAGTTTGAGTGGAGTGAGAAATGCCAAAATAGCTTTGAACAACTAAAATTAAAACTTACTACAACTCCTATACTGAAAATTGCAGATCCTGACAAAGAGTTTGTTGTGTGTACGGATGCATGTAGAGAGGGATTGGGAGGAATTCTGTTGCAAGAAAATTATGTTATTGCATATGAGTCTATAAAAACAAAGAAACATGAAGAGAATTACAGTGTATATGACCTGGAATTGGCTGTTGTAATTCATGGCTTGAAGATGTGGCGACACTATCTTCTCGGAAAAAAATTTACATTGATGACAGATCATATTAGTCTCAAGTATTTCTTTTCTCAAACTGATTTGAATGCTTGACAAGCCAAATGGTTGTCTTTTCTGAGTGAATTTGATAGGGACATAAAACATATTAAAGGGAAAGAAAACAAAATTGTTGATGCTCTAAGCAGAAATGCTTGCCAAAACATAAGCAACATTGGGAGTAGTGCTAGTTTTGACCTAGTTTACATGTTAATAACACCCGATGGTAAGGATATTAATAGAAATAGTCAAGTCAACAATGCAAACATGTCAAGTCACCAGAGAAGGTAAAAATGTATCGAGTCTCCAGTGCATGAAATAACATGAAGACATATAAACAATGAAGATTTAAGAGGTTTAATAACGTAAGCCATATGGATACATAGGTAAGCTTGAGTTGAACCCATCCGATGACAATATTCCAAATATATTAACAATTTGAAAATAGTATCGTAAGTCCCAATGCTTATGCTCTCCATTGAAAATAACAACACAAATAGTGGTTAAATATGATGTTAAGTTTTATGGGTAAGGCCTATATAAATTCAACGACAAGATTATGGGTCTATTCCATAGAAAATGAATACATAAATGAACACTTTGACATAGCCATACAATCGATAATAATTTCTTTCCCCAATTCTTAAGTAGGAAGTAAGAAGGGGACATAGTTTAGAGTATCGATACTTAATGTATAAACATTATAGACTTGGGGAAAATTAGGAAAAGTTAATATAGAGATTTTATTATAAATAGATTTAATTACTATGGGAAAAGCTTTACTCAAATTACATAAAAGGGGAAAAATAGTCAATAGACAAGACTAAATATGAATTAGAAAATTGTAGGAAGTATGATCGTCACAAAACGACGAAAAAAAAAACTTTGGGTTTTGAGGTATGTTACAAATGGTATCAGAGCCTAGGTTAGAAAAAACTGGGTTGTTGTTGTGCTCACTGTATAAATCATAATTTTTTTTGGAAAAAAGAAAAAAATTACTCATGTTGTTTTGTTTAGAGTGACAACGTACTGGAACTGAAAAGTCAATGGCTGAAAGAAATGAAATTTATGTTGATCTGGTGATGGAGATAACACGCCAATTACCAATGCTCCTTTTATGGCTATGTTGCCTAGGTTGCAATGGGATATGGTTGAGATAAGAAGCTAGAATGACAGGTTGTCATTAGCCAGTGAGGAGCAGGAAAAGCTGATAAGAGAATTGACTTCGCGAAACAGCCAAGAAGGTGAAGGTTCCGGAAGGAGGAGAAAGGGCAAGTTCTCAGATGATTTTGATGAAGATGACACTAATAGACATTAGTCTAAATAGAGGAAGGAATTACAGGGGGAATTCCACAAAATTAAACCTCCCTCCTATGATGGAGAGAAGGAGGAAGATGTCGAGGCATGGCTGTTGAATATGATTAAGTATTTTCAGGTTTACGAATATGAAAGTAATCTGAAAGCCAGATTAGCTATCTACCAGTTGCAACGTAAGTCTACCTTGTGGTGGTAGGAGACAAAAATGGTTCATGCGATTGATGAAAAAACAGTGACTTGGGAAGATTTCCAAGTCAAGTTTAAAAACCATTATTTGAATGAATGATATTATGATGATAAAGAAAAGGATTTTCACGAACTTAGATTGGGACAGCTCACCATAGAGGAGTTTGTCACCAAGTCTACAAATTTGTTAAGGTATGTCCCATATATTCGTGAAGAGAAAGCAAAGGTACAAAGGTTTTTGAACTGTTTACTTGTTGTGTAGAAGGAGAAAATAGAGTTCGATAATCCAAAAACCATGGACGAAGTGGTGAGGAAAGCTAGATTATGATACCAACAGTTTAAAGGAAATAGTGAACATGGGAAAAGCTAGATAAACAAGGGCGAATTCAAAGGAAAGAAACAAAAACCAGCTTACTTGAAGAACTTTGGTAGGGATCATCAGCGGAAGAAATTTAACGAACCAAAGGAAAGTCAAACTGCTCAGTCCCAAATTGGTTCAAAACAAATGGATGGAGATAATAAGAGGGAAGGAACAGTTAAAATCCGGGAGCCTTTGAAATTTTGGGGTTGCAGAGAACCTCATTTGTCGAGGGACTTTCCACACGAAAATATTCAGATGATTATGAGAGATAGAGAAGCTACCATAGTGAATGATATAGCAATGAATATACCCACCATTAGTGCAGCCTTGGAGAACCGACAAGAAGAACATCAAGCTACTATGGTAGATATGGAAGGTAAGATTGCTGACCAATCTATTACAGTTTTATTTGATCTAGGTGATTCTTTGAGTTACATTAGTCCACAAGTTGTAGAGAAATGCAATCTCAAAACTGAAAAATTTCAGCAGTCTTGGTTATTCAAGTTAGCCACTAGCACCAAGAGAAAAGTAACTCATAAGTTACCTCAAACAGAAATTAAATTAAATTATTTTCAGAGAAAACTAAATTTAAACATTCTGCCCTTAGGCTCATATGATTTTCTGATATGAATGGACTGGTTAGAAAAAAGAAAGGCTATGATGAACTGTTGGGATAAAACTCTACATTGCATAGATGAGGAAGTTAGACCCTTTATACTCAAAGGAAAACCAAAACCAATCTCTGTAAGACAAATATCAGCTCTACAATTAAAAAGAACAACTAGAAAAGGATATCAAGTATATGTTGTACATGTTGAAGAATTAGGATAGCAACCTGAAGAAAACTTGCTAGACAGTTTACCAATGGTAAGAGAATTTGAGGAAGTTTTTCCAGATGAGATTCCTCATCTTCCCCCCAAAAGATAGATTGATTTTTCAATCAATTTGGTGCCAGGAGAAACACCCGTTTCTAGAGCTCCTTACGAGATGAGCCCCCCTAAACTCATGGAGTTAAAAATTAAATTACAAGAATTTTTGGATAAAGGTTACATCAGACCGAGTGTATCTCCTTGGGGAGCACCAGTGCTGTTCATGAAAAAGAAGGATGGAACCTTCAAAATGTGCATTGACTACCATCAACTGAATAAATTGACAATCAAAAACAGGTACGCATTGTCCATAATAGATGACCTTTTTGATCAAGTGAAAAGGTCTTCAGTATTTTCTAAGATTTATCTGAGGACTGGTTATCACCAACTAAGAATTAAGGAGGAAGATATTAGTAAAAGAACTTTTCGAACCAAGTATGGTCACTACGAATTTGTAGTCCTACCTTTTGGTTTGAAAAATGCCCCTACCACTTTTATGTGCTTAATGAACAGAGTTTTGAAGAAGTACTTAGATAAATCCGTACTAGTGTTCATAGATGATATTCTAGTCTATTCAAAAAGTGAGGAATAGCACAAAGAACACTTAAGGATAGTTTTACAGACTTTGAAAGAAAACTAGTTATATGCCAAATTCAATAAATGTGAATTTTATAAAGACAAGATTCAATATTTGGGGCATATCATTTCTGAACAAGGATTGGTTGTTGACCCTGAGAAAATAAAGGCTATTAGAGAATGGTCGGTGCTGACTGGTGATTCAGCAGTAAGATCATTTATGGGGATTGCAGGTTATTATCGAAGGTTTGTGGAAATATTTTCTACAAAAACATATCCTATAAATTCACTACAGAGAAAAGGCACCAAATTTGAGTGGAGTGAAAAATGCCAAAACAACTTTGAACAACTAAAATTAAAACTTACTACAGCCCCTATACTGAAAATTGCAGATCCTAACAAAGAATTTTTTGTGTGTACGGATGCACGTAGAGAGGATTGGGAGGAGTTCTGTTGCAAGAAAATTATGTTATTGCATATGAGTCTAGAAAACTTAAGAAACATGAACATAATTACAGTCTATATGATCTGGAATTGGCTGCTATAATTCATGCCTTGAAGATGTGGTGACACTATCTTCTTGGAAAAAAAATTACATTGATGACAGATCATATTAGTCTCAAGTATTTCTTTTCTCAAACCGAGTTGAATGCTTGA
Organism: Pinus albicaulis; assembly: GCA_034641835.2. Classification (NCBI taxonomy): domain Eukaryota; kingdom Viridiplantae; phylum Streptophyta; class Pinopsida; order Pinales; family Pinaceae; genus Pinus; species Pinus albicaulis. The sequence goes on along the minus strand of CM076584.1, from coordinate 516,829,501 downwards.
CAAGCCAGATGGCTATATTTTCTGAGTGAATTTGATATGGACATAAAACATATTAAAGGGAAAGAAAACAAAATTTTTGATGCTCTAAGCAGAAATTCTTGCCAAAACATAAGCAACATTGGGAGTAGCGCTAATTTTGACCTAGAAGAATTACTGAAAAATGTAGCAGTTCAAGATCCCAACTATGAAGATCTACAATGGAAAATGCTGAAAAAAGAAATGGCTGAATACACCAAAAACTAGAAAGGGCTGATCTTCTATAGAAACAGATTGTACGTCCCCAATGTGGATTATTTGAAAAAAGAAATCCTGGATGAATATTATAAACAACCATATTCAGGACATCCTGGATATCAGAAAATGCTCACAGCCTTGAAAAAGAAATTGTTTTAGCCAGGAATGAAAAAGGATGTAGCAAACTATTTAACTAGATGCATGGAATGTCAACTAGTCGATGTTGAACTTGAGCATCCAGCTAGTCTTTTAAATCCCTTGCCAATTGCAGAATGCAAATCGGACACCCAGAACAAAGTATCAGCATGACTTAGTGATGGTAGTGGTAGATACTTTAACAATGGTTGCACACTTAATACCTATAAAATCTACTTTTGGGACAACCCAAGTAGCAAATGTGTTCCTAAAAGAAATAGTAAGGCTACACAGGGTCCCAAAGATGATTATTTAAAATAGAGATGCTAAGTTCACAGCCTCCTTTTGGAAAGGTCTGCTTGGGGCCATGGGCACTAAATTGAATTTTAGTACTTCTTATCACCATCAGACGAATGGTCAAACAAAGAGAACAAATTATATTTTGGAGGATATGCTGAGAATGTATGTGATGGATAGTCCATCAAAATGGGAAGACTACTTGCATTTAGTCAAATTTTCTTACAGCAACAGCTATCAATCCTCCATTAAAAGGAGTCCATTTGAAGCAGTCTGCGGAAGAAAGTGTTGTACTCCTTTGAGTTGGAGCCAACCAAAAGATAAGCTAGTATTGGGACCAGATACTCTACAAGAAATGGAAAGAATTGTCAAAAAAATATAGAGAAACATCAAGATAGCACAAGATCGACAGGAAATCTATGTTGATAAGAAGAGAGTGCATCAAGAGTTCAAAGTGGGTGATCATGTGTATTTGCGTATTAAACCCAAAAGGAGCACACTTTATGCTGGAATTTGTGAAAAATTGGCTCCTAGATATTGTGGGCCTTTTGAGGTGTTAGAAAGGGTGGGACCAGTGGATTATAAGCTGGCCTTACCACCCGATGTTAAAGTTCATGATGTGTTTCATGTTTTGTTATTAAAAATATATGTACATTATGCTTCTCACATTTTTTATTGGAATGTGATATAGGTGGAACCAGAAAGGGAGTTCCTTCCAGAGCCGCTTCAAATATTGGAGCAGGAAGAAATTGAATTGAGAAATCGAACAGTAGCCAGAGTAACAGTGCAGTGGAAGCACTTTACTGCTGAAGAAGCTACGTGGGAAAGAGAAGCTGAGATGATGGAAAAATATCCATATCTATTTTCAAAATTAACTCTAGTACTTAGCTGTTAACACCAAGGACAATGTTTGTTTTCAGAGGAGGAATATGTAACACTCCTAGTTTTATGTTTTTCAAGTTAGAAACTTGAACTTTATTCCAAAAGGGAGTGGATCCCAATGGATAATTATTGTGTGGATGTAATTAATTAATTATTTATGAAAATTAAATGAAATATTTTCTGTGCACTATGACCAAATGAGATTTTTGTGATCACTTGCCAAATCCATGAGGTATGGAAAGAGGCTAAGACTTCCCCAAAAATATTTCAAAAATCCTTGAAAGAATTTATTTCTAATTTAGATTTTTGAGGAAAAATCTAAATTTCCCCAATGATGAAGAAAGTAGTTGGGAAGAGGTAAAAAGCTGGAAAAGCAGAAAGCATCTTTAAAGTCCCTAAATAAGGAAAGCCTAGGAAAACAGGACTAAAAGCATCTTGTAATTCTGGGCACAGAATTAGAAATAGGGTTTGGGGAGAGCATAAGCTTAAATAAGCTACTCTAGAACAGATTGAGGTTGGTCTGTTCTTGGAGGGAATCTTAGCTCGGGGGTGAGTTCTAGAGACAAAGGAACTCTAAGGTTGGGAGGACTGGTCATTAGAAGCAGTGGTATGCACATCCAGAATATAATATGCTAACTCTAGTTTTATGGTGATTATTTATACTGAATTAAATAGTGTTAAGTTTAGGTTATGAGTATTAGATTCCCCACATTTAACAGATTTTGTTAGAGGGTAAAACCCTCAAAAATATGTATAGTTGTAGGAATAAAAATCTGTGAGAATATATCGATCGAAATTTCTAAACTAATATTAGTTTAAATCTAAAGATATATGCTATTCCCACAGAAGATGGAATTTTGTAACTTTAATTTGCTTCTAGTATATAAATTTAGGTACAGGAAAAGAAATTAAATTTTTAATGACATGGTATCAAACAGAAAACTCTCTCTAATTATTTATAAGTAGAAATTAATGGAATTCTAGAGAATAATTTAGTATTCTATCTTCAAGAACAAGTATAGAAAAAAGAATAAAAAGGGGTTTGGGAACTGAACTCCATAATTTTTACCAATTAGGACTGAAAGAACATAATAGGAATTTAGTTATTTTTGCATGATGAATACCTTTCTAAGTACTAGATAAGATATTAACTCATTGCAAATGATCTGCATGTAGTATATCTATAAACAATTAGTCTAATCCAAATTGACAATTCCTACTTATGTAATAAGTTGAAAAATGTTAATAGTTTAATTAAACTATATCTATGCAAGCAGATCTCTGCAATTTTAAACAAATTGAGTTTTAAATATTCTCTTGAATATGGATTAGTGTTATTCATAATACTTACCAAAATTAAATTATCAAACTAATAGTGAGATAACTGAAGGAAATGAAGAGTTATATTACAAATTGTAACTATTAATTTAGATACCGAAGTTAGCCATAAAATATTTTTGTGCACTGTGGTAAGTAAAACTCAACAGAACTCTTAAGAAAACTCTGTTTAGAGCAATATAGAGAGCTGTAGGAAATTATTATGGTTGATATTTTCCATATCTAAATAAAATTCTAAATAGACAAGTATCAATATCAAGAGATACACATATACACTGCATTTACTAAGTCCTATTGCAAAATTTATATTCACCTTCATTTAAGATGAAAACCCAATGAACTAAGGAAAACACACAGTACTGATATTTACAGCCGTATGAATAGTACTACTCTTACGAAATATATATATATATATGTATATGTATATATATATATATATAAACTTGAGATATTAAAAGACGATGACATTCTAGAAATTCATGAAGAATGGTGTTAGAAACCAGATCCATAATAAAGTTTAGTAACAAAATGTAAGCTGGAAAAAGGGTCTATCATTATATAAGAAACTTTTCAGTTCATATGCATATTATGGTACTGGGGAAAACGACGATAGAGCCATATAATATCGGCTTATGAGTAAGTAATATGCCAAGAGAAATATAAATTTTTAAATTACAAATTTGAAGCATATACTGATAGCTCCACTATAAACTGGGTAATCCTACTCAGTGAGGAGTATACAAAATAAAACTGACCTGTATAGAGAGAGATTGAGTTAGTTCCATGAAGTGAAAAAGCTCAAATTTTCCACAGTATAACTTTTACGTCGATGAAGAGAGGAAAGGACTTAACGTTTACCCGTAACCATTCATTTAACATCGAGTTAGGGCAAATACAAAAAAAACCAAAATGAACGAAAACTCATTATACAATAAGCTAAAGCGAAATATTTCTCACCTGTGCGAATCGAGATATATTGAAGCTCGGATTCATATCTTCATATCAGAATTTGAGTCACATTCCTTTAAGGTAGCGAGGAAATTTTTTTACAAATGAAATGCCCATAATATTAGTTATGCACAGAGAACGAAATTCAAAATACCTAAATAAAAAGGGAAAATGATAAGCATGGATGAACGATTCCATAATACCATCTATGAGTTCAATTCAAAAATAAAATACCAAACGATATAGAAATTACCAAAATAAAAATTGGGATTCTTGACGTTGGGGTTATCTGAACCTTAGATACGCTTGAACGTGGATAGAAATTGCCCAAGTATGCTCAAGAACATCTACCATAATGACTGTATTAAAAAACAACAGAGTTACTAAGGGGGAAAAGTTTATTAATCGTATATCTCGAATAGAGGCTCTTCTTAAATGCATTATCAAACACAAAAGAATGCCCTTCAGATTATACGTATAAAGGTAGGATGAAAGTCAAAATTTGATTAACAATAACATTCTTACCGAATGGAAGAGTTTCATCCAAAGAAAGTCATGGATAAACCCTTGCGAAGAGCTCATCGTCACGTTGCAGAGGCATGTCGACGGAATGGCAAAGCGAGACCAGAGAATTGATAATGGAGGCAAATGAATTATCACTATTCTAATCTCTTACATTAAATATCCAATGGAGTTCTAAAACCCTAACATCATCTAGCCCTACAAGTGGCGTATTTTGATGAAGTCGTACAAATTAATAGGGTAAAATCAATCCAATTAAATGTGGAGGACTGTGGGTAGAGAATTCATACATTTACAATTAATACAATGATACGAATGAAATCCAAAAAATCTACTTGATCCATACACTGGAAAACTTGAGAAAGGGAGCCGTAGAAATGTTGTGTGCAAGCTACATGTTAATAACACCCGACAGTAAGGATATAAATGGAAATAGTCAAGTCGAACATGCAAACATGTCAATTCACCAGCGAAGGTACAAACGTATCAAGTCTCCAGCACATGAAATAACATGAAGACATATAAACAATGAAGATTTAAGAGGTTTAATAACGTAATCCATATGGATACATAGGTAAGCTTGATTTGAACCCATCTGATGAAAATATCGCAAATATATTAACAATTTGAAAATAGTATCATAAGTCCCAATGCTGATACTCTCCATAAAAAATAACAACACAAATAGTGTTTAAATATGATGTTAAGTTTTATGGGTAAGGCCTGTATAAATTCAACGATAGGATTATGGGTCTATTCCATAGAAAATGAATACATAAATGAATGCTTTGACATAGCCATACAATCAATAATAATGTATTTCACCAATTCTTAAGTAGGAATTAAGAAGGAGACAGAGTTTAGAGTATCGATACTTAATGTATAAACATTATAGACTTGGGGAAAATTAGGAAAAGTTAATATAGAGATTTTATTATAAATAGATTTAATTACTATGGGAAAACCTTTACTCAAATTACATAAAAGGGGAAAATTAGTCAATAGACAAGAGTAACTATGAATTAGAAAATTGTAGGAAGTATGATCGTCACAAAATGACAAAAAGAAAAAAAAAACTTTGGGTTTTGAGGTATGTTACACTCCTCTTTCCCCTAGCATCTCTGGACAGGCGCTCTTTCTGGAATTTCTGTAACTCTTGAAAACCCAGTATTTGCGCCACACAAACTTTATTTCATGACATCTACATTGGCCGTAACTCTGGTATCCTGGGAACCTTATCTATGCCCCCGTAACCATACCAATAAAAATAAATTTGTGAATGAAACTTTGAAAAACTTCAAAAATAATGATTATCCATCCATACTCCCTGCCTCATAATGGTTTTACGATTCATAGTTCTCCAATACCATTGTTAGTAGTCTCTGGTGTTGATTTAGGGAGCTATAGAATGCTGCTTTATCACCTGAATATCCCCAGAGCCACCTCTTGGCCTCCCACAGCTCAAATCCTCCTCCATATGAGGTGTAATCTATAGCCCAATATGACCTCCACGTTCTCAAAAAATAAAAACTTTTTTAACTTATTAATGTGCTCAGATTAACTATTAAAATATAGCTATGTATTATTTTTATAATTTTAATGGATAGAAATTATCTCACCCATTTAATAAATTCTTTATTATATAAGTGAATTTGAATGGATCAGAAATTTACCTTTAACAAAAAAATTTACCACATTGAATTTCCAAATTAAGTAAAATTTTAAAAATCTTACTCGTTACTAAAGTCAATAGCATTTCCTAAATCAAAGGAAAAGAGTTAATTCAACACAAACAATCAAAACCCAAAATCTTTTAATATTTCTTTTAATTAAATATTTATAAAATGATTCTTTAAAATGAAAACTAATATTTTATGGATAAATTAAAATATTTAAAGACATAAATATTTCTCGATCAAAGTTGCAATATTTTAAAATTTAAATAAATAAAAATTTAAATAAACATGAGGTATCGTAAATAAATAAAACCTATTTTTATACTTACTCCAGAGCTATGGTAAATAAATAAAAATATATATAAACTAGATGTATGATAAATAAATAAAAATTCTTTTTATATTTACAACGTAAACCTTTTTATATTTAAAAAAAAGTTAAAAAAGAGGTTTTATTTAGATGAATCCTATGGGATGAATACCATGGGACAAACTAATATTCATACCATGGGCTAAATATCATGGGCCAAATATCATATTTATAAAATAATTATGGAAAATAAATAAACATAGAAGTGTTATAAAGAGGTATGATAAATAAATAAATAAATAATCGGTATAAAGAGTTATGGTAAATAAATAAATAAATAAGAGGGATAAAGAGGTAAGGTAAATAAATAACAATATATCAAATAGTATTATAAAAAAAAATCTAATTATATAACAAGCCTATGGGCCAAATACCATAGTAAATAAAAGAGGTATGGAAAATAAATAAAAATATAAATAAACCAGAGGTATGGTAAGTAAATAAAACTTCTTTTCATATTTACTCCATAATATGCTTTATATTTATGAATATTTATGTTCATTAGTTTACATAACTAAGAATAAATAGAGAGAGAGAGAGAAGTGGAGAGAGAGAGGGAGAGAGAGAGAGAGATAAGAAAGAGATGGAGAGAGAGTGTGTGTGTTTACGGGTGAGATAAAGAGACAAAGTAGGATGTATGGAAATAAGGGGGGAGAGAAGAAGAGAGAGGGATGGAGGGATGGATATAGTAATGTATTTTGAGAGAGAGGGACATAAAGAGAGAGAGAAAGAAAGGGAGATGGGGGAAGAGAGAGGATTAGAGAGAGAGAGAGAGAAAGGGAGAGAGAGAGAGATATGGGGGAAGAGAGAGGACTGGAGGGAAAAGAGGGAGGTAGGAGAGAAAGGATGAGAGAGAGGAGGAGACTGATGGGGGAAGAGAGAGTATTGGGGGAAAGAGAGAGAGAGAAAGAGAGAGAGAGAGAGATCAGGGAAGAGAGAGGGAGTTAGGAGAGAGAGAGATGGAGATGAAGGATGAGAGAGAGGAATTGATATAGAGGAGGAGAGAGGGATCAATAGAGTGATGGAGTTGGGGGGGGGGGGAGATGTAAGAAATAAGAAATATAGAGAGTGAGAAGTGTAGAGAGAGAAGGACTGACAAGGGATAGACAAAGAGAGAGCATGTATGTTTGTGGCTAAGATAAAGAGATAAATAGGGAGATATGGAGATAAGGGGAGGGAGAAGGAGAATGAAGGAGAGAGGGAGGGATATAGTAACATAGTTGGTGGGTGAAGAGAGACAGAGAGGGAGAGACAGATGGGAGAGAAATGGAAAGAGAGGAAGGAAGAGAGAGGATGTGAGAGAGTGGAGAGAGGGAGGGAAAGGGAGATGGCATTGGAGGGGGAGGGAGAGGGAGGCAAGAATAAAGACAGAGAGATAAAGGTGGAGAGAGAGAGAGAGTGAGTGATATGGAAGATGGAGAGAGAAAGAGAGTGAACAAAAGTTGGAAAGACATATACTAGCGGGGGAGAGGGAGAGATGGAGAATATAGAGATATAGATGGAAGGTGAAGGAAGGGAAGAACAGAGATATGGGGAGAGGAAGGGATTGACAAAGAGATTGATATATATGGAGTGCAAGAGCATGTGTGTTTAGGGGGTTGAGATAGAGAGACGGAAAAGAAGAGATGGAGGGGGATATAGATATGGATGGAGGGTGGAGAGAGGGAAGCATATTTCTCAAACAATATGGATTGATATAAGTGGTGATGATGATTTATAGCCATATTTGATTATTTGCATTATATGCATTGATTTCAGTGTACATATTTATTTCTAATGATATTTGATTACTTGCACTAGATGCATTGATTTCAGTGTAGGTGGTGATTTCTAATACAATTTTATTTCTTGCACTGAATGTTTTTTATTTCAATTTAGATGTCAATTTATAATTATATTTGATTACTTGCACTAGATGAATTGATTTCAATGTAGATAATTTCTAATCCTATTTGATTGTTTGCACTAAATGCATTGATTTCTGTGTAGATGGCGATTTCTAATCCTATTTGATTTCTTTTAGTAAATGCATTGATTTCAGTGTATATGTTGGTTTCTAGAGAGAGAGCAAGAGAGAGTGATAACGAAGATGGAGAGAGAGGGAGGAAAAAAGGAGGAAAGAGAGATATTAGCAGAGGAGAGGGAGAGAAGGGGAAGATAGAGATATAGATGGAAGGTGAAGAGAGGGAATAAGAGAGAGATGGGTAGAGGGGGTGATTGATAAAGAGATTGATATATATGGAGTGCAAGAGTGTGTGTGTTTAGGGGGCTGAGATAAAGAGATAAAAAAGAATATATGGAGGGGGATATAGATATGGATGGAGGGTGGAGAGAGGGAAGAATATTTATCGCACTAGATGGATTGATATAAGTGGAGATATCAATATAATCCTATTTGATTATTTTCACTAGATGCATCGATTTTAGTGTAGATATTTATTTCTAGTGATATTTGATTACTTGCACTAGATGCATTGGTTTCAGTGTAGGTGGTGTTTTCGAATACAATTTGATTTCTTGCACTTAATGTGTTAATTTCAATTTAGATGTCAATTTAAAATTATATTTGATTACTTGCACTAGATGAATTGATTTCAATGTAGATGATTTCTAATACTATTTGATTTTTTGCACCAAATAAATTGATTCTAGTGTAGATGGCGATTGCTAATCCTATTTGATTTCTCTGAGTAAATTCATTGATTTCAGTGTAGATGTTGGTTTCTAGGGAGAGTGAGTGATAAGGAAGATGGAGAAAGAGGGAGAGAGGGAAAAAAGGAGAAAAGAGAGATATTAGCAGGGGAGAGGGAGAGAAGGGGAAGATAGAGATATAGATGGAAGGTGAAGAGAGGGAATAAGAGATAGATGGTGAGAGGGGGTGATTGACAGAGAATGATATGTATGCATTACGAGAGCGTGTGTGTTTAGGGGGGTGAGATAGAGAGACAAAAACAAGAGATGGAGGGGGATATAGATATGGATGGAGGGTGGAGAGAGGGGAGAAGATTTGTTGCACTAGATGGATTGATTTAAGTGGAGATGGTGATTTATAATCGTATTTGATTATTCACACTAGATGCATTGATTTTAGTGTAGATATTTATTTCTAATGATATTTGATTACTTGCACTAGATGCTTTAATTTCAATGTAGGTGGTGATTTCTAATACTATTTGATTCTTGCATTGGATGTGTTGATTTCAATTTAGAGGTTGATTTATAATTATATTTGATTGCTTGCACTAGATGCATAGATTTCAATGTATATTATTTCTAATCCTATTTGATTGTTTGCAATAAATGCATTGATTTCAGTGTAGATGGCGATTTGTAATCCTATTTTATTGCTTTGAGTAAATGCATTGATTTCAGTGTAGATGTTGGTTTCTAATCTTATTTGATTTCTTGCATTAGGTGCATTGATTTCAATGTAGAAGTTATTTTCTAATCTTATTTGATTTCTTGCATTAAATGCATTGATTTCAATGTATATGTTGGCTTACGATTTGATGTAGTTGGATATATGACAGTACATTAATTTTAAAGTGATTAGATTAACAATATGCATTGATTTTAGTGTAAGCACAAAAATTTATTGACAATGTACTTTGATTTTTGTGTTATAGTAATTTAACCTATTAATTTTGGAGAGCAAGAGAGACAAGGTATCATGTTTACTACAACAGTTCCAGCTAAAGATTTAAATGGTTTACGATTTAAATTTTCTTTTTCATATGATCAATTTGAAAAGATAACAAAACCAACAAGCATGGAAATAAGAATAGTACAAGAAAATAGTTTGAGATTGATCACAAAGAAGACTATGTGTAACATGAGTACATTATTATTATTCACATTTTCTGTCTTTCAACACTATTATTGTCACTTTGCATTCAAAAAAAATATTTCACCATTTTTCATCATTATATTTATTAACATTATTTATCATCACAACGAACTGAGGTAACTAAGAAAATTTAAAATTAAAGTGACCAAGTTAATCTTAGAAATATTTAGCATATTTAAAATGGTTATATTAATATTTGATATATTTACATATTATTGATAAAATTAGTCGTATCTTCCATAGATTTTCCTTGGCAGCACATGACTAAAACTAGCTTAGATCCATCTTAACTCTCGATCTGTCGAGCTCCGAGTGGGATTAAATCTCTGAGGTGCAAACCTTTCCTCAAGTTTTGCACTCAAAAAAGAGGTTTTCACCTAGAGAGATTTGGTACCTCTCGGCGCTTGATAGATCTAGAGTTAAGATGGATCTAGGCCGAGAGGTGCAATCTATAGCCTAGTATGACCTCGATGTCAGGTATGTCACGTTCTCAAAAAATAATAAATTTTACTTTTTCTAATGTCGGCCAAAGCAGTAACCTAATCTTGAATTTTATATAACTTGAATATTTAGATTACAAATAACTTTTTTAACTTATTCATGGGCCAAGATTAACTATTAAAATCCAACTATGTATTATTTATATAATTTGAATGGATAGTAAAATATATACGTGAATTTGAATGGATCATAAATTTACCTTGAACAAAAAAATATTTACCACATTGAATTTCCAAATTAAGTAAAATTTTAAACATCTTTTCTCTATACTAAAGTCAATACCATTTCCTAAATCAAAGGAAAAGAGTTAATTCAACACAAAAAATCAAAATCCAAAATCTTTTAATATTTCTTTTAATTAAATATTTGTACAATGAATCTTAAAAAATAAAACCCATATTCTATGGATAAATTAAAATATTTACAGACATAAATATTTCCCCATCAAAGTTGCAATATTTTAAAATTTAAATAAATATAAATATAAATAAACATGAGGAAAGGTAAATAAATAAGACCTATTTTTATACTTAGTCCAGAGCTATGGTAAATAAATAAAAATATATATAAACTAGATTTATGGTAAATAAATAAAACATATTTTTATATACTCCATAAACCTTTTTATATTTTAAAAAACTTGAAAAGAGATTTTATTTAGATGAAGCCTATGGGACAAATTAATATTGATACCATGGGCCAAATACCATATTTATAAAATAAGTATGGTAAATAAATAAATACAAAAGAGGTATAAAGAGGTATGACAAATAAATAAATATAAAATAGGTATAAAGAGGTATGGTAAATAAATAAATAACAATATATCAAATAGGACTATAAATAAAAATCTAGTTACAGAACAAGCCTATGGGCCAAATACCATAGTAAATAAAAGAGGTATGGTAAATAAATAAAAAAATAAATAAACCAGAGGTATGGTAAGTAAATAAAACCTCTTTTCATATTTACTCCATAATATTTTTTAGATTTACGAATATTTATGTTAATTAGTTTACATAACTAAGAGGAAATAGAGAGAGAGACAGAGAGAGAGAAGTGGAGAGAGAGAGAGAGTGATAAGGGAGAGATGGAGAGAGAGAGAGAGTGATAAGGGAGAGATGGAGAGAGAGTGTCTATGTTTAAGGGTGAGATAAAGAGACAAAGTAAGATGTATGGAAAGAAGGGGGAAGAGAAGAAGAGAGAAGGAGAGAGGGAGAGATATAGTAATGTAGTTAGAGAGAGAGAGGGGCAGAAAGGGAGAGACAAAGAAAGCGAGATCGGGGAAGAGAGAGAGAGGGGGGGAGAGAGAGAGAGAAGAGAGAGGATTGGAGGGAAAAGAGAGAGGGAGGTAGGAGAGAAAGGGAGATAGAGGAAGGATAAGAGAGAGGAGGAGAGTGGTGGGGGAAGAGAGAGTATTGGAGGGAAGAGAGACAGAGACAGAGACAGAGAGAGAGATGAGGGAAGAGAGAGGGAGTTCGGAGAGAGAGAGAGAGAGAGGAAGGACGAGAGAGAGGACTTGAGAGAAAGGAGGAGAGACGGATCGATAGAGAGATAGAGTTGGAGGGGGAGAGATGTAGGAAATAAGAAATATAAAGAGTGACAAGTGGAGAGAGAGAAGGAGTGACAAGGGAGAGACAGAGAGAGAGAGCGTGTATGTTTGGGGCTAAGATAAAGAGACAAAACAAGGAGAGATAGAGATAAGGGGGGGAGAAGGAGATATAAGGAGAGAAGGAGGGATATAGTAACATAGTTGGTGGGTGAAGAAAGAGAGAGAGGGAGAGAGAGATGGGAGAGAAAGGGAAAGAGGGGAAGGGAGAGAGAGGATGTGAGAGAGTGGAGAGAGGGAGAGAAAGAGAGATGGACTTGGAGAGGGAGGGAGACGGAGGTAAGAAGAAATATATAGAGAGGTAAATGTGGAGAGAGAGAGAGAGAGAGAGAGAGAGATAAGGAAGATGGAGAGAGATAGAGAGAGGACAAAAGGAGGAAAGAGAGATATTAGAGAGGGAGAGGGAGATAAGGGGAAGATAGAGATATATATGGAAGGTGAAGGGAGGTAAGAATAGAGAGATGGGGAGAGGAGGGGATTGACAAAGAGAATGATATATATGGAGTGTGAGAGTGTGTGTGTTTAGGCAGGTACGATAGAGAGACAGAAAAAAAGAGATGGAGGGGGATATAGATATGGATGGAGGGTAGAGAGAGGGAAGAGTATTTGTCACACTAGATGGGTTGGTATAAGTGGAGATGGTGATTTATAATCCTATTTGATTATTTGCACTATATGCATCGATTTTAGTGTAGATATTTATTTCTAATGATATTTGATTACTTGCACTAGATGCATTGATTTCATTGTAGGTGGTGATTTCGAATACAATTTGATTTCTTGCACTGAATTTGTTGATTTCAATTTATAGGTCGATTTATAATTATATTTGATTACTTTCACTAGATGAACTGATTTCAATGTAGATAGTTTCTAATCCTATTTGATTGTTTGCACTAAATGAATTTATTTCAATGTAGATGGTGACTTCTAACCCTATTTGATTTCTTTGGGTAAATGCATTGATTTTAGTGTAGATGTTGGTTTCTAGAGAGAGAGAGTGAGTGATAAGGAAAATGGAGAGAGAGGAAAAAAGGAGGAAAGAGAGATATTAGTGGGGAAGAGGGAGAGAAGGGGAAGATAGAGAGATAAATGGAAGGTGAAGAGAGGGAATAAGAGAGAGATGTGGAGAGGGGGTTATTGAAAAAGAGATTGATATATATGGAGTGCGAGAGCATGTGTGTTTTGGGGGGTGAGATAGAGAGACAAAAAAGAATAGATGGAGGGGGATATAGATATGGATGGAGGGTGGAGAGAGGGAGGAATATTTCTCAGAGTAGATGGATTGATATAAGTGGAGATGGTGATTCCTAATCCTATTTTATTATTTGCACTAGATGCATTGATTTTTTTCTAGATATTTTTTTCTAATGATATTTGATTACTTGCACTAGATGCATTGATTTCATTGTAGGTGGTGATTTCTAATACAATTTGATTTCTTGCATTGAATGTGTTGATTTCAATTTATATGTCAATTTATAATTATATTTGATTACTTGCACTAAATGAATTGATTTCAATGTAGATTATTTCTAATCCTATTTGATTGTTTGCACTAAATGCATTAATTTCATTGTAGATGGCGATTTCTAATCCTATTTGATTTCTTTTAGTAAATGCATTGATTTCAGTGTAGATTTTGGTTTCTAGAGAGAGAGACTAAGTGATAAGGAAGATGGAGAGAGAGGGAGAGATGACAAAAGGAGGAAAGGGAGATATTAGCAGGGAAGAGGGAGAGAAGGGGAAGATAGAGATATAGATGGAAGGTGAAGAGAGGGAAGAAGAGAGATATGGGGAGAGGGGGTGATTGAAAAAGAGAATGATATATATGTAGTGTGAGAGCGTGTGTGCTTAGGGGGGTGAGATAGAGAGACAAAAAACGAGAGATGGAGAGGGATATTGATATGGATGGAGGGTGGAGAGAGGGAAGAATATTTCTTGCGCTAGATGGAGAGAGGGAAGAATATTTAAGTGCAGATGGTGATTTATAATCCTATTTGATTATTTGCACTAGAAGCATCGATTTTAGTGTAGATATTTATTTATAATGATATTTGATTACTTTCACTAGATGCATTGATTTTAGTGTAGGTGGTGATTTCTAATACTATTTGATTGGTTGCACTAGTTGTGTTGATTTCAATTTAGACGTTGATTTATAATTATATTTGATTGCTTGCATTAGATGCATTGATTTAAATGTACATTATTTCTAGTCCTATTTTATTGTTTGCACTAAATGCATTGATTTCAGTGTAGATCGCGATTTCTAATCCTATTTGACTGCTTTTAGTAAATGCATTGATTTCAGTGTAGATGGTGGTTTCTACTCTTATTTGATTGCTTGCATTAGGTGCATTCATTTCAATGTAGAAGATGTTTTCTAATATTATTTGATTGCTTGCATTAAATGGATTGATTTCAATGTATATGTTGATTTATAATTTGATATAATTGGATATATGACTGTACATTAATTTTAAAGTGATTGGATTAACAATATGCATTGATTCTAGTGTAAGCACAAAAAGTTATTGGCAATGTACATTGATTTTTGTGTTATAGTAATTTAACCTATTAATATTGTAGAGAAAGAGAGACAAGGTATCATGTTTACTACAAAAGATCGAGCTAAAGCTTTAAATGGTTTAGGATTTAAATATTCTTTTTCATATAATCGATATGAAAAGATAACAAAACTAATAAGGGTGGCAATAAGAATAGTAGAGGAAAATGGTTTATATTGATCACAATGAAGACTATTTGTAATGTGAGCACATTATTATTATTCACATTTTCTATCTTTCAACACTATTAATGTCACTTTGCATTCAATAAAAATATTTCATCATTTTTCATCATTACAGTTATTAAAAATATTTATCATCTCAACAAACTGAGGTAACTAAGAAAATTTAAAATTTAAATGACCAAGTTAATGTCAGAAATATTTAGCATATTTAAAATGATTATATTAATATTTGATATATTTACATATTATTGATAAAATTAATCATATCTTTGATAGATTTTATTTGGTAGCACATGACTAAAACTAGCCTAGATCCATCTCAACTCCGGATCTATCAAGTGCCGAGAGGGATCAAATCTCTCGAAGTGAAAAGCTTTCCTCAAGTTTTGCACTAAAAAAAGAGGTTTGCACGTCGAAAGATTTTATCCCTCTCTGCGCTTGATAGATACAGAGTTAAGATGGATCTAGGCTAGTTTAAATCTCATGTGAACGATATATTGGATAAGTGTTAAGAACAACAACTACATTTCAAATTGACAAATTCCATGAGGTAATTACTACAAGCTATATATATATATATATATATAGAATCCCTTGGGTAAACTTTATAGTATGTAATATGAAGTGTGGTTCAATGAAGAGGGTAGTATAGAAACATGACATGAGTTGAAGTGTGTTAAATATTGTGAGTTATGATTGTGCCTAAACTCCATGGTTATTAGGAGCACCTGTCTATTAGAACAGATAAATGTGGATTTGAAAAAAATAAAAAAGAAACTTTATAGAATTTGAGAATGTTGGAAAGTAAAATAAAGTAATTACAATGAATTATTGAAATAACCTAAATAGATGATATATTTGGAACTTACCAATTTACAAGTCATAATTCTAATAATAGTAAACACGATTTTTACAAGTGATATTCATTGAAGCCGGAATAGAGATTGGAGGTAGTAATGTGACATCCAAGTAGGCTAGTAATACGGATAATAATAAAAAATGGAAAGAGATTTGTTTCTTAAACCTCGCTTCAAATCCTACATTTATTCTAGGCATGATAAGTTATGAATATATATAAATATATAGATGGGGTGCTATTATGCTTGATATTGCTACGAGAGGTCATCAGAATATAACGATGACTATTTATCATAGCATGAAAAGAAAAATATATGATAAACAAAATTAACAAAGAAATAAAACCTTATTAAAAAAAAAAAAAAAAAAAGTGGGGTCGTGCTAATCCAAACTCTTATATTGGGCAAAAGATAGTGGGACCTCCCTCACATTAATAGAGATGATGTGTTATTTGGAACTATATGCGGTAACATATAGAGTATTGTGTAATGTGTCTATGTGCATATATATATTTGTGTATGGTGCTGTACGTATGTGGAATTGTTAACGGATGTATATCTATTAAAATATATAGAATAATTAGAAAAATCCTTAATTAATATAAGGGTCAGACAAATCAGTGTGTGAGTTAACTAAAGATAGATTAAGGTGAGGTTGCAGTATAAACAGGTAAGCAATGATTTGGTTCTTTGGAGAAAGCCCCAAATGGAATTGTCATATTTTAGGCTATGAAACAAACAAACAAAATATGACGCGGTTTCCAGAAGACTTGGTAAAATGTTGTTGTGACATGTTTGATATCATAAAATTTTAATGGTGCCAAAGGAATGGATCATTGGTCCTAAATTGTGATAGGAAGATGGCGAGGGAAGCGCCTTTGCGATGATAGAAATAATGGAAATTGAGTGAAAATATAATAAAGATAATCAACACTTGTAGGATGGAATGGGGTTAAAATTTATTAATATTCTATTGGATTTTACATATGAAATGAATTAAAACTAGAAATTTCATTACATGTTGCAAGGGAAACATCGTAAGGTTGTGGTATAGGAAAGAATAACATATAAGAAAGAAGCGGTAGTAGGAATTTTCTCGGTTCCAAGTGATCCTCGAGAATAAGGGGTGGAGAGTTATGGTTCTAGGACCTTAAATCAAAATATCCATATTGGGTAATTGATGTGGAACAACTTCTTTGTTATTAATTGCATGTAAGATGTGTTTTTTCATAATTGATGAGAAATTTTGGCTAATGTACTCAAGACCTCTATATGACAAAATCTGCATGTTTATTTTTTTTTGCATGAACAATGAACTTGGTTTTTATGACCAAGTTGGGCATACTTCGCCCTTACATGAAATTATTTTCTTCTATCACATTTGCAATGTTCAATTCCTCTAATACTACTCCTAGAACTCTGACTCTGCTCTACAGCTAGAATTATTTAATGAAATAAAAACTTATCACTATGACATGTTGTACATCATAAGAGACTACTAAGAAGCTTGGTAAATCCACCTTTACTTGTCATTTGAACATAGAGCATAGAGTTATCTTGATCGTCAATTTTATGGATACGAGACATTTGGGCCCTTTTTAACCCTTGGGGATGATTAATTAATCTCATTTGAGATAATTTATAATAATAAATTATCTACAATCATATTTCCATAATTCCTATTTGAGCGATCAATATTCCACTTCTTTAGAACTTCTCACCTTAGTCAGAATAACAAACATCATGAAGACCTAGAATTAAGAAGAAAAAACTAGCTCATAATCAAGGAATCTAGTGACTTCTTTAAGGATTATGATCCAAGACTTTAGTGTCTTTCAAAGATCATTTATTTTCCCATCAAATAAAAAGCAACAATCAAATTTTGTAGTGACAAGAATGGGAACAAATTTTAAATGTAATAACTCCCTTTAGTAGTGATAGTGCATTTTTTTTTTGAAATGAAATAATTTTCCCGATGTTTTAAATAATAGATTCCTCCCCAAGTGACCCTTTGGAGATACCTTTTTTTTCAACTGATTGCAATAGGTAACTGTATTTTATCTAGTATTTTATGAGTCCTCCTTACAATTGGAATGTTTCTCTTCCCATAACTCTATCTCGAGTTATAATTCTAGCTTTCTCTTGTTTATGAATAAATTGTCTCTATATCACTATTGTATGTCTCTTTTTGAGTGCTTTCTTGAATCAGTGAGATAATGTAGCTCATCTAGATTCCAAAATCCTTGAGTAACTAATTTTTTGAAGAGCCCTCTTCTGTTTTTAATTTTTCCATTTGGTCCTTCATAGCCTTATCAACGTTGTTTCCTTCTAAAGAATCATACATTATTGATAAGTTTCCATTGTCCTGATTTTCTTCTTCCATATACTTTATATCTAATTGAATGCAACATGAGATAAGCCTCGTGACATTTTCCAAGTTCCAATATTTTTAATTGCAATTCACATTCAACGTTATGCCTTTTTAGGGCTTCTTGTAAGGTTGGAAGCTTCTGTTCACCATGTCTTCTTTATTTTGTATACTTGACTTTGATACAAACAATTGTTAGGGATCCTCTAAAGCTAAATTTAGTGTTATTTAGGAAATGAGAATTATGAACATTCATCATTCTTGCTTAAGATAAATCATGACCTCTCAAATAATTTAGAAATTTAAAAAAAGATCACACATTTTTAAAAAGTTCATTATTAATTTTATTTTTTATATATTAAGAAATGATACTCATGAATTATAAAAAAATTGTAATATATATAATATATAAAAAAAATACCATGTATTTTTGGAATAATAAATTAGTTGTCACAAAAATAATACAGAACAAGAAAAACTCTGTATATTTGGAAGTATGAAAATTTAGATACATTTTATTAAGTAAAATTTTAGAAGAATAATGGTTATAAACATTTAAAAATAATTTTATTAAATAATTAGTTTTCATCGAGAAATAATTAGTCAATCATAGTTCCCCCCTACAAAGAAACTAAATTCCACATGAATACCATGGGTCAATACCATGGGCTCGATTTATAGTTTATCATTATTTTATTTTATTATTTTTACTTTTTATTGTATTTTGAGGTAGTTAAAATGTTCATTCCATCATGTCAATCTTTCTATTTAATTTACTTTTATTTTCAATTTTGTGTAATCTGACATATTCAGAATGTTAAACATGACATTACAACATTTTTATCATATTTTGTTGGAGAGCATAGTAGCACAAAAATTTAATATTTAAATATATAAATAGTTATTTTGCTTTCTTTATATATTTTTTAATCCATGTAATATAAATTAATTGGTCTGTGTGGAGTTTAATTTTATGATATATATTTTATTATAAATAAAAATTTATACTTATTTACTAAAAAAATTAATGTTTATGTATTTTACAATTTTTTTTTATTCATTAAACTGATTTATGTTAAATCTAGTTTTATTAAGTTATTAATTTAAATTTTATTAAAAAAATTGAGGTCGAAATCTAACAAATTTTTAATAACAACATTTTAACTTATAAGTAACTAAAACCTAAATTCAATCTAACTTATTAAAAAAAAAATAACATTATAAAAACATATATAAAATTATTTACTTGATTTAATGGCTTAAAACATTTCAATCATCTAACATTTGATCCAATGTCTCAAACATGGACACAGTGGCAGCTAAGGGAGTTTTTTTCAAATAACATTCATCATTATTGCTCAAGATAAATCATGTAATCTAAAATAATTTGAAAATTTAGAAAAGATCATATATTTTAAAAAATTTCATTATTAATTTAATTTTTTACATATTAAGAAATAATACTCATGAACTATAAAAGAGTTGTAATATAAATAATATATAACGAGAAAAACCAAGTATTTTTGGAATAATAAAATAGTTGTAACAAAAATAATACAGAACAAGAAAAACTATGTATATTTGAGATCCAGAATTAATATTGATTTAGGCCATCTTAGTTCTCCCTATAAAGAAACTATATTCCACATGAATACCATGGGTCAATAACATGGGCTGTATTTATAATTTATCATTATTTTATTTATTATTTTTATTTTTTTTTATTGTATTTTTACCTAGTTAAAATGTTCATTATATTATGTAAATATTTTTATTTAATTTACTTTTATTTTTAATTTTGTGTAATGTTAAACATGACATTACAACTTTTCTATCATCACGAAAACTTAAATTCAATCTAACTTATTAAAAAGAAGAAAAACAAACATTATAAAAAACATATATAACAGTATTTATTTGATTTAATGGCCTAAAATATTTCAATCGTCTAACATTTGATCCAATGGCTTAAACATGGATACAATGGCAGCTAGAAGAATTGTTTTCAAATAATAACGCCTTATAGTATACCAATTTGTTGTTGAAAGAAAAAAATGAACTTCCATTTATTAATAATAATAATAAAAAAAATACAATATTATAATAACATGGTAAACATGAAACGGTGAAATCACATACAAGCATAAGAAAGAGATCATATGGTTGTATAAATAAACAAAATTGTATGTAAATTTTAGTAAATATCTTGAAAAAAGTCAAAAATGAAAACGAGCAAAAGTTGAAAATACTCTAAAATCGACCCCTCGTTGACACTAAGGAAAAATAGTAAAACAACCCAATACCAGTATAACTAAACTTACTTGGACAAGTAGGCAGTAACATGGCCATCTTGATGCATATGTAACCTTTGAAATAATATGAAAGGAAAGTAGTGATGCTAGTACCAAAATATGTTAGCGTTAATCTGTGACCACCCTCTTAGCCACTAACAAATGGTCAAGTCTTTTTATTAATTATAGATTAATTAAGACTGCTGTTATTTTTTTAATTGGAATATTAGAACAAAAAAAATTTTGATATTTAATAAAAAGGTTTTTCTTGTGGAATTTATTCCTGAGTAAAACTGATGGTAAAAGTAAATCAAGATTCTGGAGGCAGTTGAACAGAAAAAGTAGTTCCACAGTTACCCAAGAAAACTCTGGAATAAGTAAAGGATCCCAAGGAGGGTTAGGGGTTCTGTGGAAAAGGGAGATTACAGTCATTATAGAAAATATTTTCTTTTCTTTTCAGAACAGACTGTCACTGGAATCGGAGAACTGGACCGGATTGTCCCGAGTTCTCCTCCAGAATTTACTGCTGCCAGAGTTGGAGAAAGTGGAACGGAATGTCCAAGTTTCCTCCTTCAGAACTCTATGTTCAACAGGAAGCCCGGACTTGAAGCTAGGGGGGAAATGTGGGACGTAATAGCCCCAGTTCGTGGAAGGGAGGAAAAGCATACCATCAAAATGTTTGGATTACAGATGAGTAAAAATTGCAGTAGCATTTCATTCCTGTTTAAATTAGGATATTAATGTGCATACTGATTATTAAGATTCTGATGTGAAGAAGTAGTTTACTGTATAACTAAGGTATATTCGAACTAGATAGTAAGTTCAGTTCAGTACAATAGCATCTTAAGGTTAATTTATTCTGAAGAAAAACTTTTCAATAGCAGAAACTGGAAAATTTACTCTGCAGGAAATAAAGAGAAAGTAATTGTAGTAATGTTGAAATACCAGACTATAGTACCAGTAGAATAAGCATTTAACTGTGATTTACAAAAGACCTGAACAAGTTACTAGTAGCTAGATACCATAGGAAACAGGAAAATTATTGTCAGGATGGCCGATACCCATAACGCCCGTAAAGTCGAGCCCTTGGGAAGCCTCCACCTATGATAAGCACGGAAAAATGGTGGTCCGGACACCAGAAGTGGTTTCTGGTTAATTTAACAGAACTTAACACAAAATACAGTTCGGTGTGAACCACCTTACTAATATAATTTGACGAACCATGAAACCCTCATGAGCATAGCAGAACCCAACCAGAACATGCAGAGAAAATGTAAACCGAGACAAACAGTCTTCCAGAGGACGCTCGCAAGTCGAGCAATTAAGATAATTCATAGTATGCATTAACCATTATAAAACAACTGAAAACAAATACGCATTACACTATCAACAGCTGAAGCAAATTTTATGTAAAGATTGCCGAGTAGAGCTCCAAGTAAGTTACAACTTGTTACATAAACAAACAAAATATATATATAAGCAGACAGGAACCAGTTCTCGCTCTAAGCGATGAGAAATTGTACACTGTTCAACAAAGAATAGGACAGAACACGGGTAGCAACCCGGCATCTCCCTGAGACAAAATTTATACATGTCAAATAACTTATACAATCTTAAACTTGACAAAATGGAACTCTCCTAACGGCGGAGCCAGTAGGCATCATCCGAACTCAAGCATGACTTAGGACCGGATAGTGTAACCTATTTGATTTTACGCCGACGGTGGAGCGCAAGGCCGCAGGTTCAAAACCTGGGCAAAAACCCCATAACAGGTATCATAAACCTACACGATAAATCTAAGAGAAGAGCTTAGGGTTCATGCACGCCAGGTGGTAAATACCTGTGTATAGGTGCAGAAGTTAGGATTTGTTTGAGCCATCGAGACCCAGTGGCCAGTTGGAGTTCCTCTGAGGAAAGAAGAGCGGTGGAAGATGATACCTGTCAGCAGATTTAAACATTGTAGAAATTAGCCCAAAACCCTGAATATATGAAATAGAAACGCAACTTGTATTCAAAAGAAAAATTACCCACAGAAAAATAGGGCAGATATTTACCTGTGGCAAGAAAAGAGGTTACAGTCCTCGGTACAACCAAGACCTCATTGCCAGATTCAGTAGGGCGCCGCTACGGGCTATGGAAAACAAAAAAAATAAGGGTTAATAAGTAAAAACAAACAGCAAATAACAAATTGAAGAGTGAAAGTCTGCAAACCTACTTTTACAAATGCTGGAAGAGCCGAAGCGAATACCTGTAGGTGGAGCCGCATGGGAAATGCCATTCTTATGGATGCAAAGGCGAACAGAAGAAAACTGTGACATAAACCTGGCAAAAAAATCTAACAGAAACCCTCTCCAGAACCTACGCCGAAGCGCAACAATGAGCGGAGGTTACGGTTACAAGCCAAAGTCATTAAAAAACCCTAGAATGGGACCACCGTAGGATCAAACGTTGAATCGACGGTGTGATGAGTCACAAGTGTCAAGCATTCACTGTGGTTCAGTGGCTGGATCATTAACCATAATGAAATTCGCAAATTAAATCAAACATATAAGTTAAGATCTCTTGTACGCGGGCAACCCAAATCACATAAAGTATGCGTAGCAGCCAATCAAATTAAGTCACAAGTACACTATGACAACCGGATAAAATAATGGTTAATAAATCAAACTTGGATCATTGTGCCAGTTTTTTTTAAAAGTCCCACGGTAATCTATTTAATCCAAACAAGTTATTACCGTACCAAGGATGCGAAATATATGAAAACCTTATCAAGTGCCAGCTCATCTAAATGTTGTCGTATCATATACAATTTCGATAGGGTAAAACAAATTCTTTTTATATGGTAAGTTTTAAGTGTTTGACTGTTACAAGTGGTATCAGAGCGGCGTTACAACGCTGGGCCCTATGGGGTCGACTAACGTTAAACTGTATGTTACCCATGCACAGTTTAGAATTTAGATGGAAAGACAAATGAGACGGACACCCTCGCAACCGCCACTGCGAAGTGGTGGAGAAATGCAATCTCCACCAGAGGGTAACCCAGAAATGTGGGTTCAGCTGGGGATAAAACAGCACCAACGGTCAAACAGACTGATGGAAGAGCAACAACAACAGACTCGCATTTTAGTGCACACAGTACAACAGTTGCAGGAGGAAATGGAAAGAGTAAGAAGGGAAAATGCAAGAATGATGCAGGAACATGAGACGATCTTAAGAAGTATCTCCGATAAACAGAATCAAAGGAATGAAAACCCCAGTGCTGGCAGAGAATTCCAAGATGGAAACGAACAGCAGACAGATGAACAAGATGTAAGTCGGAAAGAAAAAAGTCTGTCACAGCGAAGTAACCTAAACAGAAATTTTAATGAAGCTGAATCTGAGAATGAAACCGAACGGAAGGTAGGTAAAAGGCAGAAAGTGGAGTTACATGGAGAATTTAGAAAAATAAAGCCACCTACGTTCGATGGAGAAAAAGAAGAAGTAGCAGAAGCATGGCTGATTAACATGAATAAGTACTTTCAGGTGTATGACTATGACAATGGTCTTAAAGCATGGTTAGCCATTTACCAGCTGAAAGATAAAGCCACTTTATGGTGGGAAGAAGTGAAGAATGTGCGGGGAATAGAGGATCAGGATGTGACATGGGGTAAGTTTCAACAGTACTTCAAGGACAAGTACTTGAATGAGCATTTTTATGATGAAAAGGCTCGAGAATTCCATCACTTGAAGTTGGGACAAATGACCATGGACGAGTTTATCACTAAGTTCACGTCATTACTGCGCTACGTACCATACTTAAGAGACGAGAAGGCCAAAGTCCAAAGATTTCTGAGCAGTTTACTTGCTCATATGAAGGAGCGTATTGAATTTGTAAATCCCAAGACAATGGATGAGGCTATTAGGAAGGCGAGGTTGTGTTACCAGCAAGCAAAAAACAAGATGGACCAAGGTAAAGGGTGGCAATCAAAGAAAGAAAATAAAAACAGTGCTGGTTTTAAAAGAGGCAAAACCAGTAATTTCAAAAGCTCAGCCAGGAATTCTATTAATAAGCAGTTTGGTAGGAACCATCAGAGGATCAGATGGCCTGGAGAAGACAGAACTGTTGAGGCTTCTAGCAAACCTGAGCAACCTAAAAGTCAGAAGGCACCTCTTCAGTGTTGGGGCTGCGGAGCAGCGCACTACTACCGAGATTTCCCACAGCGGGGTAAAACTGAAGCAGTAACAAATTTACAGGAGGCCTCTACTGTGGGGGATGTTGCCCGAAGCATACCCAGAATTAACGGGGCATTGGAGGACCGACAAGCTGATTTTCAACCTACCATGATAGAGCTGGAAGGCAAATTATTTTCTCAAACTGTTTCTGTTTTGATAGACCCAGGAGCAAGTCTAAGTTACATAGGTCCTAAATTAGTAGAAATCTGTAAGTTGCCAAGTCAAAAATTTAAGAAGGCCTGGTTGGTTCAGTTAGCTACAGGAGCTAAAAGAAAAGTTAGTGCCAAGATACCATATTGTGCACTACACATCAGCGAACAGAAATTAATAGTAGACTTAAATATCCCGCCCTTGGGATCCAATGATGTGTTGCTGGGAATGGATTGGATGGAAAAGCATTGGACACTCCTAGATTGTAAGGAAAAGAAAATTTATTACAGAGATCAGGATTGGAATCGCCAAGAAATTCAAGGCATAAGGAAGCCTATACAATTACGCCCAATTACAGCTTCCCAAATGGGAAAATGCATTAGAAAGGGATGTCGGCTGTATGCCATACAAGTTGGATTACCTGAGGCCAAGGATAAGACTGCTCTGCTGAAGAACATACCTGTAATACAGGAATTTAAGGATGTGTTTCCGGAGGAAGTACCCGGATTACC
Organism: Pinus albicaulis; assembly: GCA_034641835.2. Classification (NCBI taxonomy): domain Eukaryota; kingdom Viridiplantae; phylum Streptophyta; class Pinopsida; order Pinales; family Pinaceae; genus Pinus; species Pinus albicaulis. The sequence continues at coordinate 516,803,997 of CM076584.1, read as the reverse complement.
ACCTAAAAGAGATGTTGATTTTACAATAGAGCTGCTACCAGGAGCTTCACCAGTTTCCCGGACTCCTTACTGAATGAGTGTACTAGAGTTGACAGAACTAAAGATGCAGCTCCAAGAATTACTGGATAAGGGGTAT